>JAQIXP010002666.1:0-14595 GCA_034700285.1 Proteroiulus fuscus
TTCATTGGAATTTTTCCCAAAATATAGGAATTTCATTGGAATTTTTCCCACAATATAGGAATTTCATTGGAATTTTTTTTCAAAATATGGTATAGGAATTTCATTGGAATTTTTCCCAAAATATAGGAATTTCATTGGAATTTTTCCCACAATATAGGAATTTCATTGGAATTTTTCCCAAAATATAGGAAATTCATTGAAATTTTTCCCAAAATATCAGAATTTAATTGGAATTTTTTCCAAAATATGAAGAATTTCATTGGAATTGTCCCCAAAATATCAGAATTTAATTGGAATTTTTTCCAAAATATGAAGAATTTCATTGGAATTGTCCCCAAAATATCAGAATTTCATTGGAATTTTTTCCAAAATATAGGAATTTCATTGGAATTTTTCCCAAAATATAGGAATTTCATTGAAGTTTTTCCCAAAATATAGGAATTTCATTGGAATTTTTCCCAAAATATAGTAATTTCATTGGAATTTTTCCCAAAATATAGGAATTTCATTGGAATTTTCCCAAAAATATAGGAATTTCATTGGAATTTTTCCCAAAATATAGTAATTTCATTGGAATTTTTCCCAAAATATAGGAATTTCATTGGAATTTTCCCAAAAATATAGGAATTTTATTGGAATTTTTCACAAACCATAGGACCATCACAGGAATTAATATATATATATATTATATTGGAGTTTAATATGAATTATTTCTAAATATATAGGAATATTATTTGCATTTTTTCCCGAGAAACATAGTAATATAAGATAATTTCCAAAAACCTTAGAATAATTGCATATTTCTCTAAAAACATTGACAAATTATTGAAATTACTTCACCAAACAGGAATATTATAGGAATTTTTTTTCAAAAATTACAGGACTATTTACCAATAGAATTATGTTTCCAAGAAATATGGGATTATAATGTCAGAAATAAGCCCCTTTAACTCCAGATAAGAAAGAACATCTTTGACCCTTGTAACTTTTAACTAAATTGTGAGGCTGATTGTATAACGAAAAAGGCCCTTACCCGTCCATGTTTTTGTCCCTTATCGTGTTCAGCGCCTTTCTCGTCTCCTCGTCGCGTTGCTTTCGCCTTAGTAGCCGCTCTGCGCTCTCCTCCTGAACGAAAAAAATCACGGATTAACTTCGAAGTCTGGCAAAATCCAGGGAATTCCCCAGGATTGAAGGCCTCACCGTGAATTTTCTCTTGCTTTCTGAAACTGTTGGAGAGGCAGAGTAAATCTGAAAACGAAACCGAATTTTGTATTCAAAAAACTGCTTCCACTCGAATTCCGTTCGCATTTTGTGACTCACCTTACTCGTCTCTGATGTGGTTGCTACAGGATCATCTGGTTCTGGTTCAGGTTCCTTCTGCTCCACATCTAGCGGCTTTTCTGCTTCAGACGTGGTTTCTATGGAATCGTCCGGCTGCTCCTGGTCCACGTCCCACACCTTTATTTTGAGAAGACACTCGAGTTCCTTCTCGGTAAAATTAAACGAACTGAGGACGTTTCTGAAAGCGGGGGGAAATATTTGCTTGTAATTGGAGTTTTGATCACGATTTCCGCAAACTAGATCACAATTTCTGCAAAACTAGATCATAAGCAAAAACTTTTGTTTCTGTAAACAAATAAGTTTCGATCCTAATTTCTGCAAAAACGGTTCATGTTTCTTTCGAAAATTTAGTTTTGATCTTGATTTCTGCAAAACTAGATCATAATTTCTGCAAAAACATATAATATTTCTTCAGGAAACTCAAGTTTTGATCACGATTTTTTGCAAAATTAGATCATAATTTCTTCAAAACTAGATCATGATTTCTGCAAAACTAGATCATGATTTTTGCAAAACTAGATCATGATTTTTGCAAAACTAGATAATGATTTCTGCAAAACTAGATCATAATTTCTGCAAAAACAGATAGGCCTAATATTTCTTCAGAAAACTTAAGTTTTGATCATGATTTCTGCAAAACTAGATCATGATTTCTGCAAAACTAGGTCATGATTTTTGCAAAACTAGATCATGATTTTTGCAAAACTAGATCATGATTTCTGCAAAACTAGATCATAATTTTTACACAAACAGATCATATTTCTTTAGAAAACTTAAGTTTTGATCATGATTTTTGCAAAATAAGGTCATAATTTCTGCAAAAGTAGATCATAATTTCTGCAAAACATAGACACTAGATAGGATTGGAGTTTTGATAATCACCTATCAAAAATAAGTGCTTACAGCGTGGGTTCGACGCCCGTGTAGAGATAAACCAGCCTCCCGCTTCCCCCTAGCCGCTCCAGGGTGGCGCCGACCAGCAGTCCCATGCACGACTCGCAAACCATGTACTGGGCACCAGAGTGAACGTTGCACATTGTCAGTATCTGCCCCAACGAGTCCACTCGGAGGTTCCTGGAAAGGATAATTCCATGAAACTGCAAGTACGACGAAGAATCTGGCCATTTTGCAAGGGCTTCCTTCACTTACAGGATTTTATGCGGGCCTTGAGCATAGTAGACCTCGACCAAAAGACGGGCGTTCGGCCTCAGCACGACTACGTAATTCAGATATCTGCAATGAAGGAAATCTGGGTTAATGATACGGTACTGCCACAACTTAAGCAGGCTGACCACTTTGCCTTAATCTATTCTCATTTTCCTTACAAAAAATAATCTAGAGAACAGGGCGATCAAGTGTCTATGGCACTAAAGATTGTTTTAGAGAGGGATCGAACTGGCTCAAGTAAGAATTATAACTAGGCAAATATCGAAGGCTTAATTCACAAGTAGCGAATGAGCCTATTTTTCAAAAATTAGATAAGTGAACCATTGTGATCCTGGAAGTGTCCCTAATTCACCTAAAGTTTCAGAAATTACTTTAACCAATAATGGTTAAAGTAACAGAAGTGAAGAGTAATGAATATCCAACAAGGTACCATCTCTAAAAGTTACAAGTACTGAATGGTACCATTAGTTTACCTTTTAAGAATTGCTCGTGACATGTTATCACATTTGCCACTTTTTTTTGCATTCACTTTATTCAAAAACAAACTAATGGATGTGCACAATCGCTAATTTACATTTTTATTTATGTCGCTTTCCTACAAACATAATCAGAGACAAACTAGCAAATACACATTTTGAAGGCTTTTATTTTTCAAATTACTTATTTCATTATTTAACAAAAATTAGCACATTCCCTATAAAATATATATTTTGCTCCATCAGTTCACCAAATTTCAGCCTTTTAACATTGTTTATTTCCAAATTATTCCATTTTTCATAAAACTGCTATTATCTCGAAAGCAACTTTTGAATTAAGCCATCGATTTGAAGAAAAAAAAAACAATATAGATTTATTCCAGTCTAGCTTATTTGGCCCAAAAACTACATTTTTTTTGAAAATCAAAGGTCAAAAGTTTTTGCAGAATTATTTTCAGCAATATTCGCAAAATTATGATTTTGAGAGTGAAATATAAACACGATGGATTCAATCGTTGATTTATGAGATTGTGATATGGTATTGTGAAAATCATAATTTTCAAATTTGGTTTTGACCATGAAATCCTACTGAATTGATCAGAAATCGTGATTTCAATAGCACGATTTTGGGCTAAACAAACATGATTTGAAATGAATTTTAATTTTTTTATCAAATAATCTAGATTTTTTTTCCCCATTACTCACTTCTGCTTTTTCTTCTTCAAGTACTTTACTTTCGAGTACTCGTTCTTGTCGAAGAACGTGGTGCTGTTCTCCACCAGGGTCTCTATGATTTCCTGAAACAAATACGCTGCAAAGTCACGATGCGAGACCAGAAATTGGGCACCAGGTTAGGTAATCCAGGAAGGGTAGGCCTACTTTTCCACCGATTCCCTGGTCTTTTAAGGCCTCGATGTCCTCTTTGGTCAGCTTCTGGGACTTGCCATCGTTCTTCAAGAAGCGATTGTCCTTCACTTCACTGGGGTCTGAAATACAAATGGAACAAGGTCTAAATTTTATTCGTTTCAAGGGGATTTGAGCTTGAGCCAGGCCAGGGGAACTTTGTTTTTACCCGTCTCGACTTCAGCATCCTCGTAGCCGGCATCCACAAGCTCCAAACGCTTGTTTTTGATTTCAAAAACCGAGCCGTATGGCCGGCCGAGGGCTTCGTCCAGAAATACTTTTTGTTTCTCGAAATACATCTGTCTTGGGATTAGGAATAAAATGTAAGACTAGAAGGTAGCAACGTGTGGAGCATACATGTGCCACACATCAGCTTTTTGCAATGCATTTACCTGGCGATTTAAACCTGTTCTTAGTACAGAAATACTACCGACCTTTTCTCTGCGAAATGAATCAACTTCATTTTCTTATCCTTCTTCAGAATTATGTAATCTCCGTAGTTTATGAGGGCAGAATTTTGTAATTCCATGGCCAAAATATTGAAATGGAACGCTGCAGTGGTACCAGCTGCCAGATCCGACATAGGGATATATTTGCACAATTTTAAATTTAAACGAGGTTTGTTTTAGTCAAAATGGTTTCCAGAATTGTTAAATCTGCTTAAGAACAATGCGAGGAATTTGATTTATGATAGATATTTCGCAGCTTTGTGGAGATTCGAGAATTATTTTTGATATTAAATTTGGGGAAAATGCAAATTTGCTGGATGGTCGTTAGCTGGCGCCACTGTCTGCGTTCTATAATTCACGAGGTTGCTAATTCAACTGCGCATGCTCAGACCTCAATATGCCCCCTTAAAATTTTTTATAATCGTCAGCAGGCGGCGTTGTTGTATTGGCAATTACATGTCTTTTGCATCCCCCTTCGCAATTTTTATGGCTGGTCAGCAGGTGACGCTGCAATTTGTTGATCTCGTGAATTTAGTCGGTGGTTGGATTTTTGTTTTGTTATTATTGTTGCTGTAAGTTGTTGTTGTTGTTTACGTCATTTTGTGATAAAAACAAACAGGAAAAAGCAAAGTCGAGGTAAATTAAAGTACATTGTAACTGATATTTGACATGTATAAATGGTGCAGAACGTGCCTCACTTTTGTTATTGAAATATAACAATCTACCGGCACTGGTGCTTTGCTCCATGGCACATTTGTATCAATTTTTGACTTTTACATCTTAAATATTATTTCTATACTCTGTCTCATATAAGTAGGGTTTTTTTATTAGTTTTAATTCTGAAGAGTGATTTGATGAATTTTTAATTGAGTAGGTTGGATATTTTAATACTGATATCATGATATGCTTTACCCTATATATATATACTGATGATTATGGGCTAGCCAATGCATTTTTCTCAAGTTGAATTTTTTGTGTGTGCAAATGGACTACTGGAATATTTTATTATCACTTTCTGGGGTAAAGGGTGTATGAATCCCAAAGGATCTGACTGGAGAGTTGTCAAAACTTTGATGAAATCTGCAGAAATGCACCAAACTATCATTCTGGATTGCATTTTTGACAGTTTTATTTTATTTTATGAAGTTTTGAAAAACTTAAAAGTTTTCAAAACTTCCAATAACAAAGTTGTAACTTAGATACTAACGAATTGAAGTATTTCATAAAAAAATAATAACAAACTTGTCTTTTTTTAAAAAATGCATGAACTTTATTCACGATCAAATAAATTAAATAATATTACGGTACAACTAGGACTATAATGAGGTACAATTAAATAGATTGGAGTTTCCAGCAGGTCTCCATTGGGCCACATACCAACCAGCATATGCACACCAATGGGACCAGATGAAATTGACTCGAAAAACGTTAAAAAGCTGTAATAAATCCCTAAAAGACGTCTTAATTAGGAAAACTTGGTGGGGGCCACTATAAGTGGGGGAATAGCTTGCTAATAAATTATGGGAAAATCCCTTCGGTTCTGCCTAATATCGTCGATCGGCTTAAATATTCCTGGTTTGGAAACGAGTTAAGTTACGTAATTTTAGTTCTGAGTCCGGGTTTTGGGCCGCCATGTTGGATCCCTTAGGACTTGAGGGTGGAGGCTATGGAGTAAGGGCAGCTGTCGTATCGGGAACAGTCCCTGAGGTCCTTTCCGGCCCTCATGGATTCCACGTACTCCTTGATGATCGAGTGCATGGGTTCTGGCAGGTTGAAACGTCCAGCGTTACTGATGTAACTGAAATAAGTTAAGAGAGAAAAACAGTTTAGACCCCGAGGGACGCCATTTTGTTTTCTTGGGTATCTGGTCACACAACTCAAAAAAATTCATGTTGATTCGTGGAATGGGCTTCAAGTTCTGATGGAATTCGACAGGATAGGAAAGCTTTAAAACATCCTAATTTTTAATGGGTTCTTTTTCAGGCTTATGGCTAGCCAGCCGATCAGCCGATGACTGTTCAGCTATTGAGCAACCAGGACTCGAGCTGTTCAATTGCTCATCCAATCAGCCACCAAACTGTTCAGACGAGTGGCCAACCAAGTGTCCAGCTGACCAGCCGCCAAGCTGTTCAGCCGACCAACCACCAAACTGTCAGCCAATTAGCCGTCTAGCTGTTCAGCCGACTAGTCGACCAGCCACCCAATGGAGTATCCGTCAAAAATGTAAGTTAACAAAATTCATTATTTTTTTTCTGTGTGGCGCCACCAAGTGCCCGTTTTGAGAACTGAGAAAGCCCATAGACTAGCCGTTAAGTCCCATACTCACTCCATGGTCTTGATTAAGCTTCTCGCCGTTGGCCCTAAGTCCGATTCCACCTCGTGAACTTCACAAATCAAACGCTTTCGGCACTGTGGGTCCTTGACATCAAACTTCTGCCAAGCATCCTGTAGCATGGCTAGTCGAGCCAGGACGGCGGGTTTGTCCACGTGAAAGCCCTCGTCAAAGGCCCTGTTAGTTAGGATTAAAAAATGTTAAATCCTAGCCGTGGAGAGTACTGTGTAGTGAATAAACTTGCACTAACATTGTAAGTTACAATTTGACTCATTAGTGAAAGGTAATTTGGCTGGCTTAATCCTAACTAAGCAAGGATAGGATGGATAGTGATAATCCTAACTAATATGAATTAGTGTGGATCTAACTAATGTGTGAGTGGGGATTTTTTCACCTTTATAAAGTTAGCTAAATCTTAAGCAGTCTCTGCACTTGTAGATATTTGAAAAAGGGAATATTTGTTATCCTAACCAGGTTTTTAAGTTGACGGTGAAAGATACTAACCAGGGTATGATTCTTCAGCGCCACAAATGATGGTGTGTAGTTTTGTATAAGCAACTTTTGACAATTGTCAAGGTTTTTAACCACAAAATTGCATAGTGTAAAAATCTTAACCATGTTATAATAAGTTGTTCATAAATCCTAACTAATAAAACCAGGCCTAACTGATGAGTGAATGGATTTCCCAACCTGTGAAAGTTAATCAGAACTAAACTTTTCTATACTCGCTCAAGTCGCCTGTAAAAACATACATACGATAACTGAATATTAATTTATCGTAACCATGTAATTATGCTGTTGATAAAATATCCTAACCAAGGAGTGAATCTATTTCTACAAATGATGTTGTGGAGGATGCACGTGCCAAATGCACAAGTTATAGCCATAAAGACCCTAACTATGTTTCCCTTAGCTGTTCACATAAATCCTAACCAGTAAACCATTGTTAGTCAATCTTATACAAACCTTTTAACTCCTAGCGGTGATGCAAATAGAATAGACATAACTGTGGGTAGTAATAGAATTCCAAGGAGGACCAATCCCAACACGCCAATGGTGCCTATGGATGAGAGCGCCGTTGTGAATCCGCTGGTGAGGCCGCCATCGAACGTCCTCGCCTGTCGATGGCCCTGCTTGACGGAATTGTTGGCATCTTCAGCATATGCAAAATGGGCGTAGCAAATGACAGCTAGGGCTAAGATGAGATACTTCATGGTGATAGTTTATATGCTGCAAAAAGATAGAACAGGGCATAAGTGAAATAGAACAGGTTCTACATATAAAATAAATCAATATAAGTAAAATAAAATGGGTTCTAATGTAAAATAGATCATATTCTGATTTCTAAGTGAAAATATACTAAAGCATGTTCTAATTGAAACAGAATAGGATTTATGAGTAAAATAAATTGTTCTAAGTAAATTAGGCCTAGACCAGATTCTACATGAAATATAGCATATTTTTAGTGAAAATAAAACTAAAGCATGTTCTTATTGTAGAACAGGATCAATGCGAAAAATTAGTTGTTCTAAGTAAAATTAGAAAGGGTTTTACATAAAATAGGGCATATTCTAAGACCTAAGTGAAAATAGAATTGCTATTTTAGAATATTTTGGAACATGGCATGCGACTCTGACGTTGAGGTCACGTGTGATTCTTAACAGTAAATAGAACCGATACGAATCGATTGATTCTAAGGAAAATTAGAACTGATGATAATGGAAAACATTCTATAATTCGGTATTCTTGTAAAATTAGAATATTTGATAGGCCTAGGGAAACTAGAGCTAATTCTAATTTCTATTCTATTTCACTTGGAAAAAAGTTCTAAATGAAATTGAAATAGAATCGATTCTAAGGAAAATTAGAACTGATGGTAATGGAAAACATTGTACAATTCGAGGTAAAATCAGAATGTTTGATAAGGAAATTAGAACTACGCTAAATGCTCAACTTGTAAGTTTTAAGTAAAATTAGAACTTATGGTATGGAAGAGAACTAATTCTAGTAATATTCTATACTATAAATCATTAATGGAATTGATGCTATTATGCAATTATCTAATTCTACAAGTTCTAATTAGTAAGATAAAAGCAAATCTTAATAAAAATTAATTTTTTGGAAAATAATTAGAACTTGTTATATAGCCTACATTTCAAAATATATTTTAGGTTTAGAATAGAACCAACTGTAAAGAAATTCTAAGTTTTTCTGAATTTATTGTAGTGCTTTGCAATGCATTCTTTGTACCTTTTCCTATTTTTCCCGTTTAGAACTTAGACAAAATGTAAAATGGAACGAGGGGGAAAAAACAAAATGGCGTCAGGTACTTACTGTTTCTAGGCCTAAAATAGTCCAAAAAATGTACACTCCAAAAAGTAACCAAACTATCCACAGCTTTTCTTCACTTGCCGAATTTTCGTGGTTCCAAATGCTATTTAGGAAAGGTTGTGGGTTACACCTTTTATACGTCCATGGTTAAGCCTTGCCCCTCCCCGCCCGACGCTGGCCCCGCCCTAAGAGGTCAAGGGAAGCCAATGGGAAGTACCACTAATTTGGGCCAGTTTTTGGCCCAGCCGGCAAGGTGAAGGCTAGGATTTGGGTGGAAAGGTCAAGTTTAACTCATTCTTGGCACTCTTGCCTTAATAATTGAGGAAATGGGAGACCCAGGAAAAAAATGGCGGCGAAATGGGTTAATGTGACGCCATTTTTTTATTAGTATTATTATAACCCCCCACGAATGTAGATTAATTATTTTAGGGCGGGGGAGGCGGAATGGCTGGGCCATTGTAACACAGGCTGGAAAGTTACGGGTCAATCCGATCAACAGGTGGTGCTCTATGGCACGATTCCAAGTGACAAAAATGCATTGGATAACATTGGGTTGGGATTTTTAGGAATGAATTCAATGGAACAAATGCATTTTTTGCTCCAGGAATTTAGTCGGTATGTTGCGACCTCTTCAGTGAGCATTCTGAATTTTTTTTTCCGGAGTGTGTTATAGTGTGATTTGCACATTATGAAGTTACTGCTAAGAATTTGTTTAAGAAAATGAAAATGTAATGTTAACAAATGCATTTTTTTGCACTTGGAATTCCCTCGTACTATGTAGAGAGGACTTGGTGTAACGTTTTGAATTATTTCTGGAGTGTGTTACAATGCGATTTTTGCTATGATAACTACTCATTTACTTGGAATATAATATGGAGGTGAATTCTGGAGTGTGTTGCATTGTGTCTCCCCATTGAAACAGTGGGAAAGTATTCAAAGACAGAATCGTAATGTTAACCAATGCATTTTTTGCACTCGGAATTCGCTTATAGAATGAGAACTACTTTTTGGATCATCAGGAAATTTCTGGAGTATGTTGCAGTTGCTCTTAACTATACCATATTGTTTACCAGTTTTAATTATTATAGTCTTCCTATTGAAACAGTAGGATAGTATATTTAATAAATAACCGTATTGTTAACCAATGCATTTTTTGCACTCGGAATTCCCTTATAGAATGGAAACTGCATTTTGGATCGTCCTGAAATTTCTGGAGTGTGTTGCTCTTCCTTATGTTAACCAATGCTGTTTTATCAGTTTTAATTATTATAATTTCTTTGTTGAAACAGTTTGAAAGTATTTTTAAGAAAGAATCGTAATGTTAACCAATGCATTTTTTGCACTCGGAATTCCCTTATAGAATGGAAACTACTTTTTGGATCGTCCTGAAATTTCTGGAGTGTGTTGCAGGAGCTCTTGACATTCCCCTAATGTTAACCAATGCTGTTTGATCAGTTTTAATTATCATGGTGTAATGCATGGGTCAGTTTTTTCGGATCAGTACAATTTTCTGGAGTGTGTTACAGTGTTCTAAGACTTACAACAAAGAATCCTCTATGTTTTCCAATGCATTTTTGGCACTTTGAATTGATTTTTCAATTAATTTTTAATAAATTCAGAGAATCAGCTCGGCAAGTCTGTGTATCAGACTGAGACTTTCTGGGGTGTGTAACAACAACTTTTACTCAGTAAATAATAACAAAATGGTTGCCTAACGAGATTAAATCGAAATTTAACGTTACTTTTTACACGCAAATATGAAATGCAAATAATGCGAATCACTTTCATGTGAAAGGGTCAATACACTCCAATGCCGAAAATCACCTTCATTTTTTGGAAGCCATTTTGTTTTACTTCTTTTATTGGAAAACATAGTTTCATGTTTTTTACGAAAGCCTTAGCACCTTTGTAACACAATTTGGAATTTGCGTAACATTCCATCGAACAGTATCCAAGTTATAAAATTTTTAAACTTGAGAAAAATGCATTGGATAGCATTAGTGGCAGCACAAAGTGATGTTATCCTATGCATTTTTTGGCATGGGGAATTTTTACTTGTTGTTTGGGATTAATCAGCGTGGTTCTTTAGCCACACTGCCCCAAATAATTGCAATTATTTTTAGTTGCTTCCGCATTAGAATCTACTTTGTTTTTCTCACCTTCACCTGGGGATGACCTTTCAACTCCTGACCTCTGAGCTTGGGAGAGAGAGAGAGGTCTGGGTGGGGCGAAGGTCCCCCCGTGGGGTGGGGAGCAAAAGGTGAAACTTGAAATAGTTTGGGAATTAAGGAACAAGGATTTTCCTTATTGCTTATTACTCGTTAAAATTAGGCATTGACCCAGAACTGCATTGTATTTGAGGTGTTTCGGGGGCGCCCCCTGCTGGGGACTTTGTGACACAATTTTTTGGAACAGTTGATCGGTATGCACCCTATGACATTTGTGCTTATTTGCATAGTGGCATAAGAGATGAGCGTAGGTTAAGGTTGGGTGGACCACCCACTTGTTATTCTGGTTCTGCTTTTAAAGGCGCTGTGTGTGGGGGGATGGGTGTGGGATGACCAGTAGGTGGCGCTGGGTAGATAATAGTTTTTCGTAAAATTTGAAAAAGTAGAATAAAAATTAGAACGACTGATTCTATAAATGGAATCAAAATTTACAGAGGGAATGTTCAAGCACAAAGATTTGAAGGAGTAGAATTTTGAACACAAATTAGAACAACAATTAGAACGAGTAATTCTAAAAGCATAAATGGAATAAAAAGTTAAAATGAAATTATTTTGGTTCAGAAATTTTAAAGAATGGAATTTATAACTTATGGAACAATGGCTTTGATTAAAATATATAGAAATAAAATTAGAAATACATCAATGGAACAAAAATGTGTAATGGAAATGTTTATGTATAAAATTGAAAGAATAATAAGTTAGAACCTATGGAACAATGGCAAAAATTAGAACGAGTGATTCTAAAGACATAACAGTAACATAAATTTACAATGAAAATATTTAGGTACAAGATTTTTAAAAGGAATTTAGAACTTATGTGAAATGGTTTTGATTAAAATATATAGAACTCAAATTAGAACGAGGAATTCTATAAAACATAAATGGAACAAAAAGTTACAATGAGATTATTTAGGTACAAAAATTTGAAAGAGATGGATTTCGATATGGAACAGTGGCTTTGATTAAAATATATAGAACTCAAATTAGAATAAAAATTAGGTACAAAAATTAAAAAAGAATTTAGAACTTATGGAACGTTGGTTTTGATTGAAATCTATAGAAATAAAAATAGAACAAGTAATTCTAAAAACATTAATGGAACAAACATTCAAAATTAAAGTAGAAGAATTTACTTATGGAACAAGGACTTTAATTAAAATTTTAGAAATAAATTTAGAACGAGAAATGTCATTTCGAACATTAATGGAACAATATTTTAGAATAGAAAATCTAGAACCAAAATAGACAAAAGGCACAAAAGGAGGAGTTTAGAACATAACTGGTTAAAAATAATTACAACAAGAGGGATTTAGAACAGTTTCTAATTTTTTTTTTTACAATAAAAATACAATTATAAAATTTATAGAACGTGGGGAATATTAGAACATACTGAAAACGATGTAAGCAAAATTTCAGAGACTAAACTATTTTCGAATAAATAAAAAATTAGAACATTAATAATTTTTTAGAATGAAATGATAATGTAGGCTTAGAACAAAAATTTATTGAAAAAACTTAGAATAAAGTGAAAACAATAACACTACAAATAATGAAAATTTTTAATGAAAATCATTTTGAAAATGAAATAATTTTTTTAGAAAAACTAAATATTCCAAATAATTAGCATTACAAAATGGGTAGGCCTATTTGCTGCCTGATGATGTCATTCTTTCGTTTCTCAAGTCAAACTTTTAGAATTTATAATGTTATTTAGAAAAAAAAATTAAGCTCTTTATCAAAAAATATTTATAAATTGGAATGAAAAGTATAATATTTAAAATAATTAGCATTACAAAATGGGCATGCGCTGCCTGATGATGTCATCTATTTGTTTCTCAAGTCAAACTTTTAGAATTTTTAATGTAATCAAATAAGTATACAAGATATAAGTGTGGAATTTTGGGAATTTTTTAAGGGGGATCTTCCCCTTTCAAATGGTTAACAACAGGCCCCGCCCCGTGTTCAGACATTTTGTTTTTAGCAATTTTAGCACGGCCTCAGGTTAACGAGAATCCCCAACAGGTGAGATGCCATTACCGGTCAACGGCGGTCATCTCAGGTTCACTTAGCATAATACACAATGGGAACAACTTTCTGCTCTGGCTAAAATCTTCCGTTTCTTCCGAGGGGTCAGTTCCTAAAAAAATAACACCTTTTTCTCTGACCGGCCACCGTTAGTTTGCTTACTCAGGTGAAAATTCGTAAGTTTGTGGGCCAGGGGTGGGGGAAGAGACTCTTCCGGGGGGAGGAGCGAGAGAAACGGGACGTGGGCCAGTGGGTCAGATTATTTTGTTGTCGGGGTTTGGAAAATTTCGGTTTGGTATTTTAGGAAAATTGGTGACCCGGTAACAGTCGAAACTGGCAAAAATGCAGGATTTGCTTCTAAATCTATGTTACCCAATGCATTTTTGTCAAATGTAATTGTTTTTTAGTTGATCAATGGGCGAAAATGTGTTTGAATGGAGGGTTTATACTGACCTGGAAAGTCAGGGGAAATCCCAAACTAACCAAGAAAGTCAGGGAAATTTAAATAAATTCATGTATTTTCTGATTTACTCATTATTTTGAATGTTCCTTAAAATGTTAAAATGAAGCAGTTTACATTTTTGCTTTTTTTTCCCCAAAATATTGCAATTTATTTTTTAAAATTTAATTTAAAAAAATATAATAAATTCAAATTTTATTTAATTTTAATCGAAATGTTACGAGCGTAAATTTGAAAAATGTGAACTGTATTAAAATGTCAAAGGAAATTTGTAATTTGGTCAGGGAAAGTCATGGAAAATTGTTTTTGGTCAGGGGAAAATTTATAATCTATGTACCGTATATATTTTAGAAGGTGATCCAGCTATATGAATTCCCATTTTGGATCCAGTTGCATATCTTAATTTAGAAGTAGCGAATAAGCCAATTTGTCATAAATGAGATAATTGTACCATTGTGATCCATGAAATGTCCCTAATAAACCTAAAGTAGCAGAAATCAATTTAACCAATAAATGTTAAAGTTACAGAAGTGAAGAGTAGCGAATATCCAACAAGGTATCATTCCTTAAAGTTACAAGTAGTGAATGGTACCATTCGTTAGTTTAGCTTCTAAAAATTTCTCGAGACCTGGATTTTTATTAAAATACAAGTAGGGAATTTGATAATTTTAAGTCATTTTTTTTAGCATTCTTTATTGAATGGTAGAATGAATGGATGTGCACATGCGCTACTTCACACTTAATTTATTTCGCTTTCCTGCGAAATTAATCAAAGTCAAACTAACGAATTTGCATTTTGTTTATTTGTTTATTTCCAAGTTAGGCCTATACCATTTTTCCATAAAAACGATATTATCCCCAAAACTACTCTTTGCATATTCGT
>JAQIXP010002667.1:0-14593 GCA_034700285.1 Proteroiulus fuscus
ATGTGTGCGACTTTGCGATCATCCTGTATAATGACAATGCAATTTTATTCAAAAAATATAGCTAAATTCACTGATCAATACTAGGCCATTCACCTCTAAAAATCAGGACTGTTCAAAAATAAACAATATCGTATTCCTTCAGGTATGGGAGATACACACTGTTAATAAATAATTGCTCAAGATATATCTTGATTATATATAATCTGTTAATATACCAATATGGTGCCAGAAAATGATGGATTGGGTCAATATTTAAGAATGCACGACCTCATAACAAAAATACTGAACTGTTAGATTATTAGTTATCAAGACACTTTCAAACATTTCAGCAAACAAGTTTGAAGCTCCATAGGTCATATAAACTCTAAATGTTTGATTTATAAACCTTTCTGATTTTTAAAACGCAGTGGCATACAAACATAAACATGAAATATCATACTCTGCAAAGTAAACTTAATGGTAAAGTCCCACTTTGAAACAATTAAGTGATATTTTAATTCACACTTACTAGATATGAATGGCTGTGACAATAACAATTGTAGCAGATATTGAAAAAGTTACGACGTTTGCCAAATAGACATTAGGCGCCATTTTTCCAAAGATTTCAGCAGACATGTATAAGTTGCTGGCGCCCTTTAGAACATGCATGTCTACATGTTCCATGAGAGCTTATGCATTTTATCCAGTAGAGGGCACTACATACTGTTAGTAAAATGCCGCATATTTTGGCTTTGCATTTTTAACCAAAACCATATATTCAGGACATTTTATTTAATGATTAATAGGCTCAAATCAAATTGCAATTTCCATGCCTTTCCTAAATTTTCATGCTCTTCCTCCTACAACCCACTTCTTTCAAAGTGGAACTTCCCCTTTAAACAACTACCGGTATCACATTTTAACTTCTGGGCTTACTGGATATAAAAGTTGGGTTGTCCCTTTAACATATTAAAAGTTAAATGTCAAGTATATTCCATGAATATAAACGTTCAAAAACTCTGGACTGCTTCATCGAAGCGTTATCATTTTTTACTGACTATTTTAAAATTTCACTTAACTTGTCCAATAATTATTGTAGCCTTTACAACTGGTCTGCGCTACTTGGGTCCAACATTAGGTTACACCTTAGCATCATTCTGTCTAAAGATTTACATTCAACCAACAGGTAAGAATTAAAATTCAGTTTGCACAAGAACTGGGACTGCTTGGACCACTAAATGTATACGTTTAGAAAAAAATAATGAAATATCGCATTACAGAGATTCCAGATTATGATCAGAAGAACCCCCGTTGGTTAGGCGCGTGGTGGTTGGGTTTTATCGTCGTGGCTTTGTGTCAGATGCTATTTTCAATTCCGGTAATCCTTTTCCCCAAGCAACTGCCATCAACCCAATCAAAGGTACCAATTGCTGACGATATTTCCAAAAAACCAGAATACGAAAAAGAGTTGGGAAGTGAACCGACATCAGTAAAGGGTACGTAATTTCCTAAATATTTTATCAATTTCATCCAACCAAACAAATAGGTTATTTTCCCTCAATTTCCCAAACAGATTTTTTTCGAGCCATTCGACGGATTTTGAGAAACCCATTGGTGGCTTTGGAGTTGTTATCCACAGGCCCACTACTTTTGGGCATTGTGGGTTTCAGCACATTCTTGCCAAAATATCTCGAATCCAATTACGGCAAGACTCCAGCCCAAGCAACCCTGTTCACGGGTAACCTACCAATATGAAACAAGTCAAAATACAGATCCAAGAAAAAGGAATTTAAACATACTGTATATGATTTCTCTTATCAGGAGCATCTGGAATGTTGATGATGATGTTGGGAAGTCTATTGGGTGGAATAACCATTTGGAAATTCAAACCCAGGGCTTTGTACGTGTGCTGCTGGTGTCTCGTAGTCGATGTGATTTACGTCAGCGGTATTTTCACCATAATGAATTTCAAGTGTGACGCCCCTTCATTTGTCGGAGTTAGTTTTAACAGCGGAGTGTATGTATGCCTATTATGAAATCCATAACTCGTAATTACCCTTTCTTTAACTTATTCATAGGTACCATTATTACTTCCGGTTTAGATTAGAGATGGCATCCCCTTGTAGTCAAGACTGCCACTGCACAATTCAGTTTGAGCCAGTCTGTCTAGATTCCCAACACTTTCTGTCTCCCTGTATGGCCGGTTGCAAAGATTTTGAGACAAAACAAGATGGCCAAAAAGTATAATTTAAAACATTAAATGAAATAGGCCTACTAATATTTTGTAGATTTTTCTAATTTGTACAATATTTTTTTCAGGTGTTCCGAAATTGCTCGTGTGCATCGATGCCATTTAATTATCACAATCAGGCTGCCGAAAGTGGCTACTGCCCAGGTTCCAGAGACTGCAGCTATTTCTTGCCCTACATTTTAATACTAGGAATCGTAAAGATGATGGCCGCCACATCTAGAGTTGGCAGTTTGCTAGTGTTTATAAGGTTACAAGTCATGGTGTAACTATCACGGGTGTAAATTCCAACATGCATGGCCAGCATAGCTGTAATTGTTGGTACCCACATACCAAGCCTCCACGCTGTCAATAAGAGCATAAATGCCCTACCAACATTAACAAACTCAATTCCAACATTGAGAACCTATGTTGGTTTTTACACCGTGGTACTGGTAAACCTTGTCATTGATTAGAAGTTAAAAGTTTGTAAATTTTCTGTATTTTCAACAGGAGCGTTGATAAGCGAGACAAGAGCGTGACAATAGCTCTAATGAGCGCAGCTACGAGTCTACTGGGTAAAGTTATAATTATTATATATTTGCATTTATAAGCCTGAGACACCATTTTTTTAAAATCAATTTCATTTTAGGATTTATTCCGGGTCCAATTGTCTATGGTGCTGTGGTGGATTCCACTTGCTTGCTATGGAAAGAGGAACCATGTGGAAGCAAAGGAAATTGTTGGCTTTACAACATAGATGATTTTCGCTATTGGTTTCATGGAATCACTATTGCTTGTTTTATCTTCGCGATAATTTTCGACACATTGATAGCCATGTATTCACGACGATTGAATTTATATGGGGACGAACCACGATCCAGAGTACTTGGATTTAGGGAAGGACTTAAATGCACTTTGGAATCATACGAATTGACTGGGAAATAAAATATTGATGAATGTTGTGCCTATTAACTCCATCTCAATTCCTAATCAGTTTGGAACAAATGGAATTCATATGAATTCCTAGATATCTAGCTGAGTTTAAAATTTCTTTAAAATCTATTTCAGAATTAAAAGAGCTTTGATTTTATTATATAGTTTTACAAGTCTTCATGATTTCATGATGGAATTTGACATTTTCGTGCACGATTGGGAGAGTTAACCCTCCAAACCACCTTGGCTTTGCGCTTGAAAGAATCTTTCTTTGCATTCAGGCAGTTAGGCACTTTGCAGTGTATATGTTAAAAAAACTAGTATATTTAATTAAATACTGAGCAGCACAAAGTTAAAAGACTTAAAAATTATTATTCATCAAAATCGATTTTTACACTTATTCAGGTTCAAGGCCAAATCCAAATCCATGAGAATGATCTCACGTGGCCGGAGGTCACGGGGGAGGAGCTTATCCCCCATCTTATAAGAAACACGTGGCTCCCTTTGTTTGACATATTCCTCCTGCAGTATTGCATACAGTACACATTTTAACATTACATTTTTTTCTCACTTTGTATAACAAGCTGTATACCTTTGCTATGATATAACACGTTGTGTGCACTTTTTTCCTGAACAATTTTTGTTTCGAAATGGGATTCGCTCAACGGGCCAAATACAATTGTTTCGCTGAAATGTGCGCGCGCACTGAGACCCATTTTTAATATACAAATTATAAAGTAACCATAAATAACAAACAAAAAATCGGCTTCACCAGCCCTTGTTTACTTACTCATGCAATCCTGAATGCAGTTCCTCATCCCTTCAACTTCTTTGGGCACTAGTTTTTCAAGAAAAATTGGGTGATCACACGAACTTGAGCGCATATTCTTCCCTTCATGAGGGCAACCTGCTATGAAGCAACACACGGCAAAGATACAGACTATAGCTAACGTCCTCTAAGGGCAGCAGCTCGCATGAGATTCAAGAAATTAAAGGAGCTGTCCATAAATGACGTTTGCAGTTAGGGGCTGTCCAGAAATGACGTTTCCAAAAAAATACTGATTTTACGACCCACCCACCCCTATTGTTGACGTAATCTTTTTTCTATTTTCAAGTTTTTTGCAAACGTTCGCAACAAAATGAGAAAATTTTACGAACGGATTTGCAATCTCTGTACAAAAGAAAAGCCGGGTATTTGCAAACTCTATGGAGCTATCCCTATTATTTAATTGGGATTATCCCTGCTATTAAAATGTGACAATCTGACGAAACGATCACAAAAATTTAGAAAAGTTTGGAAACGTTCACCAAAAATTTGAAAATTTGAAGAACGTTTGTTAAAAATTTACAATTTTGGTGGGTCCTTTCTCTAAATGTTGACAAAAGGGTTGGTGGGTCCTAAAATCGGTAGTTTTTATAAACGTCTTTTCTGGACAGTCCATCAAATGTAAATAATAAAATGTTATGTTGTTGCTACTGCAATGCCATTTTATTATCCTATATAAAAATAACATTTGATTCAAATATTACAATATTCTCGCCTTCATTATATTAATATAAAAATGTGGAAATGACAACAGATGTTTAGTTTGCTATTATTAAGTTATATAATTATAGAAACAAACAAACTTGTTTTAATAGCAAACAAAACAGCAAAATCTTACAACAACAGTCATTCGAATTTTTTTTCTTAAATTAAAAACTGTATTGACAATTAACGCTTTCATGCAATTACAAACTTTTTTGTATCAATTAGAAATTAATAAGTATAAAATCATTTTAGCTAACACTATGCAATGTAAAGTTTAGGGACTTGGGGAAAACAATACACATAAAAAAAATCACAAGGTTTTAATTGGATTAAATAAATCTAGTCTTAAAAGATAAAGAAAGGCAATTGGATACAACACAATGTTGCTGTTCTGTTTTGAGCAAAAACTCTACGAATTATACTAGCTTTCATCGATAAACTATTTAAATCTAATGCACGAGATGTAGTTGCCCAAAATAGTGGTGTATTTAATTGCCTGGCTTTTCGCTTTTGTCATGGCACTTTTTGTAGCTTCCACTGACAAACTTGGCACCATAAGCACATATATTATTATTTTTGGTCACAAATAAATATAATTAAATGATTTACCAAGCCCGAGCAAGCTAGCCTGTGTTAAAATTAGGGGCTTGGTGATCCAGTGTAAAAGTGGCATCGAATTCAATAATGGCATTAAATTATACAATAATTAATTTCGAATTTTTGGCACACAGTTGAGAAATTGACAAAATGGGGTGATACCCGAAACCAAGTACTATGAACAAGAATAACGTTCGAATAAATCTGACAAAACTTTTAGATTTTGATTGGGTATAAATTTTGAAGCATTTTTATGTTGATTGGTTGTTCTCATTGGCTTACACGTTGATGATGATTTGTAAATGAAATTAATCCCCTCATACTTTTCACTTGATAAATTTCTCGTATATTTAATTAATAAACTATGCTGAAAAACAAAAAAAGCTAATGAAAAATATCGGCAAAAAAATAATTTGCCTCTACCTGAATTCTAACTTGGAACACTTCACACTTATGCGGGAATGAAGGAAAATCATAGATTGGTGACAAAAATGATGGGACTTTACAAATGGGAACTAATGCCAGGCGGTCAACTTTTTTTGGCATAATTCCAAAATTTATTTTTTCCACTTGTGGCCTTCAACGGCAAAAGCCAAGTAAAAAGCTATGGTTAAAAGTATAAATATTGCAGAATTAAATGAGCAAAACTCTCTCTCCATCTTTTCTTAAAACGAATCGTATTTGATAAATTTTAGCAAACTTCATTGCTACCTGGTAAGGAAAGTTGTTCTAAAATAGCATGAGACCTCTTAAACGCTCCATAGATCTCGAGTTTTAAGTTCTTCAATTGGCTCGATTTCTTCATGATTTTAAGAGATCTAGAACGGCACAACAGTTACATTGGTAGTATTCACGAGATTGCCATAACATTTACTAAATATCGTTTTGTACGTTTTTTTCAAATCTATTCTAAATTAAAAAAAAACATTTCTCTCCTCGGACCTGTTACCTTATCACCATAATATTAAAGTTCAGTATTGGTACTTGCAGATAATAAGTTCAAGGAATCCAGAAATTGTATTGAGACTATAGTTGGGGGAAAAAATGACATCTTGAAAAAACCCTCAATAGTCATTGCTATGTGAATCAAAAACTTTATCACTTATTTTTGAATCTAGACCAGAGTCAAATCTTGGAAACCTTTCATGTTAGCATATAAAACAACTCGTGAGTACTATCAATGATTTACATTACACGTACGTTGTAAAAAATGTTAAAGACAATTCGACGACTGTACAATGAATCACGCGAAGAAAATTTAACGATGTAACCTTTTTTCAGTAAACGATATGTTCGTCAATTAAGTAACGTCAATACGGTATATTAAAACACAATATACCCCTTGGCAGGCGTTACCTAACCTATCCAACTCGCTGGCAATGGCATGAAAAACACAGTTAATAAGTGCCAACAAAATGAGCAAATGCAAAAATGCAACTTATGTCTTTTTCAATCAATAAATAATTCAAAAACCGCATGATTACCAAATTAATTTAACAGCATTAATGTAATATACGGTAACATAAAAAGAGGACCAGCTCCGCAGAATTTTAACCAATTACCATTCTTAAATATAATTACAGGTCTAAAGGGAGAACCCTCTAGATTTTTGTACAAAATATTTGTCAAGAAATATGAAAATCACAACAGATATGAAAAGATTTAGTCCAAATTCTCCATTCACATTTTTTGATTTTCTATTTTTTTCTATTTGTTTATATTCTGCACGTAGCAAAAAAAAATTGAAATAGTTACAAACAATGTTATGAAAACCTGTTTTCCATGCCGATTTGATAGCCAAGATGGAAATATGACCATGGGTTTTTGACAGCAAAGTTTGAATCTGGACTTACTTTCCGCTCCAACAGACTTACGTGCAGCTGCATCCAAAGTTTCGTGTTCTCTTCCCCGCTTTTGGCACACCCCTCGGCGCATCGTTCCCAGTCGATTTTTGTGGGAAAAAGTGAGCGTGGCAATGGCATTGTAGGGGCTCGGACAGACTCTTTGGCAATCCATTCATTGGAAGGCCACGTAGAGTCTGTGTGACCTTTGATCCACAGGTAGAAAGCATCCCAGTAGATAATTCACACTACTTCCAGCTTCTTGTACTTCTTGCGCAAGTTGGATACTGGGTCCTTGAAGAGCACGGGGTCCAAGCGCATGTTCGAACGCACCAAAGGCATATAACCAAAAATGCTAGTGAAAGTATTGATGCACGTCTGCCTTTGCACAAAATGGTCCGGATCGTTCCAAGGCGTCGGATAAGTCTTGCTGCCCGGAAGCATGCTTTCCTTGTATTGCTTGCGTTGAGTCACTTTGATCGGCGGAAGCTTCGTCACGTGACTGACCAGAAAATTCAATAAAATGTCCTCGCAATTTTGCGACTGATCCACAGTCTTATGAAGAAGACTATTTAAGTAGTGGGTGTACAAGAAATTGTAGTACCTTTGAGAAAAACAAAAATAGGGTAAAGCATGGTTCATTAATCATTAAATGCCACATAAAAAATTGATAAAAAAATTAATTAAATTAGATAATTTCATTTACACATACAACGTGCTTAAAGATTCGTCGAACTTTGGCATGCCAACGTTTACTTTCATAAAATTTGTTTTATTTTTATTACTAGGACAGCCGACCTAAGGAATTGAACCCAGGATCATCCAATTAATAAACAGGAATGCTAATCTAAGAACTGTTCTCACTTAAACCACAGAAATCTTATGCATGTATGCAACGCACAAGAAAAATAGCATAATTTAAACTACAGAAATCTGTAGCACTAGAATAATTATGAAATACAAACACCTGTGGAAAAACTGCTATTTCAAAAGCAAAAAAAAAAAATTAATAGTTGAAAATTTGCAATTTTCACTCAAAAAAACTTTTTTTTTCCTATGCTGTAATGTAATACTGCAGGCTTGCTTCACAATTACAGCATTTATTCTGCACAGTCCCATTTCATAAATTGGATTATCATTACCTATGATAAAATGCAGCCCCAGTGAGCACCACAGAATAATCATTAGTCCATTTTGACGTGTATCCCCAACAGCTTTTTGCATCATCCCAATAATGAGATCGCGCTGGATAACCCACGATTCTTTCTGGGAACGAAAGCCACACTCGGAATGCAAAATCCACCTGAAACAAGTGAAAGACTTATTTAGTAGAAAGTACATCAAATAAAACTCAAAAAGCAAATTCACAATGTTTGCCTTACTTCACTTGTAGTTAATATGGCATCCTCGTCTAAACTTAGAACTGCATCCGTTTGAATTATTGGGTGTGGATAGAAACGAACACTGATTGTCTAAAAAAATTAAAATAAAATTCAATTTCATTCCTCAATCTCCATAGTCAAATCGCTTCAAAAAAATTATCCAGCTGAAATGATGTTACTGTAAGAGAAGTTGCACTTTGCAGGTAATGTAAAATTCTGGTTTTTGGGGTTTTCCATAAATTACATCAAGCAAAAAATGCCTCCTTGGCCACATTTCATCACAAAATCGAACCCTCCCCCTCCCCGCCCAATATAACGTTCAAATCTAAACACTTCTTCATCCCCTTCACCGATTATGACTTCACAAATCTTTTTTCGTAACATTTATTACTTACTTCTGTCTTAACCTTAGAGTAAGTTATATGTTGAATTGTGGAATAAAATATTTCTCTCGTCCAATGATAAAAATGCAAGTTACTTCATTTAATATTATTATAAAATAGGATTAGTTGTGACGTCAAAATTTGAATTCCCCCCTCTCCCCTCTCAGGGATGTCATTTCAACTTTTTGCTAGGGGGGATGCAGAACTAAAAAAATGTTCAAAATTTTTAGCCGCATGCGAAAATTTGAAAGTTTTTGGTTCTTAATAGCTATAAAATTGACACAAAATGTGCGGCAGGCGACTTTTTTTGCTCAAAAACACTCAAATATGGGCTAAAATTCACCAAAAGTGCCTATTTTGTCAGTTTATTTAGTATATGTCAGAAAGTTATTGGGGGCATTTGCTTCTCCCCCCCCCTGCCCCCACCAAATGATGTCCCTGTCCCCTCTCCCTATTGGTGGCGTGTGACGTTATATATATATATATATATATAATCTAACTTTCCATTTCAGAGCACAGATGCATTATTTATAATAATTAAAGATAACAATTTAATAAATAATGTTGGAGAACCAACTGGCTACTTTTTCCTCCATAAACGTTTGGTTAGTAAAACCACCAAACTATTGCCATTTATTACCTTCTGTTGAGGAGTGATAATGTTCGTAGGGACGGGCGTTGTAGGCCAATAATTGAGGCCAGGAGGAGGACGGTCATTGGTCCACAGCACCACAATCTGCCCAAGAGACAAAAGCAGTTATGAGGTAAAAATTCATTATGGTTGTACTTTGTCGCAAGACATAATGTTCATTGAGGGACTCCTTACCCTTCCCACAAATTGCGACTGTGAGACATTCTTGATGAGTCTATACAAAGGCGAAGTGGGCAGAAGCGAAGGGCTTGTAGCAAAGATCACAGCTGTGAACCTTTCTTGCGGTGAACCACCCAAAGGTTGTAAGTAGAAGGGGTAGTCTCGCAACACGTCGGAAAACTGAGGCAGCACGACTAGAGCGCTTGGGTGGGAATTCCAAGTGAAGGATGTGCGGGCTAAGTGTTGCTGGATCCGTTCTTTAATTATCTGAAAAGTGAATTGGGAATAAGTATGCTAAGTGGATTAAATTCACATTAGAATGGCAAGGTAGGAAATCAAGATTGGGTTTCTCATAGGATGTTGGCACGCGCCCCCCACTACCAGCTCCATTTCAAATTAATGAAATTAATTAAATAATGCAGTAAATTGAAACCTGGTTTTTTTTTTTAAGTAAAACTTTGCAAGGCGGAACACACCTTGCAAAAGAAATACCTTTTAGAAATTAGGCCTATATGATTGGGGGAAAGAAATCCTCATGGAACTATAAAAGCCAACTGGCGCCATTTCAATTAAAATCCTCAAAGTCGTCAACAAGTATTAGAATTAACTTAGATCTCAACATGTTTTTATCAAAGTCGCGAAAATCTCTCTCCCATCATCAACTCCTTATTTACTTTATTCAGAAATAAGTTAATTGGGAAAGTCAGTTTCAGCTTAAAGAACTTTTTACCTAAGGAATATATATATAGTGAGAATCGCATTTCCCTAACTTTCATAAACGGGTTCTATCTATTCAAAAATTTTAATAACGTCATCAGGCAGCACTTGCAAATTACGCGATACTTCATGCTCATAATGCAGGCCTTTCAATGTGATTGTTTTTAGGGTGATTTTCTACTTTAATATAAAGAGTAACATTTTCTGGTCTTCAAACTTCTTTTTAGACTTAAAGTAAACAAATTTAGGTGTCGCGCTCATAAATGATGTCACACAAAGATTGGGGAAATGCAAAAAATGGCCCAACCGGGAAGCAATTTATGTATGGATATGGCATGCCCTATTCACCGCACAGAAAATGTTGAGCCACTATCTGAGTTCAAATCGATGGCTTAATTCAAAAGTAGAGAATAAGCCAATTTATCAAAAATGAGATAATTGTACCATTATGATCCTGGGAAGTGTCCCTAATGAACCTAAAGTTACAGAAATTAATTTAACCAATAATTGTTAAAGTTACAGAAGTGAACAGTAGCGAATATCCAACAAGCTGTCATTCCTAAAAGTTAGAAGTGGTGAATAGTAGAATTAGTTAGTTTACATTTTAAAAATTCCTCGTGATCTGGATTAAAATACAAGTAGCGAACTTGACAATTTTTGCTCATTTTTTAGCATTCTTTTTATTCAATAGGCAAACTAATGGATGTGCACATGCACTACTTAATTTGTTTCGCTTTCCTGCAAAATTAATCAAAGTCGAATTTGCATTTTTAAGCCCCTTATTTCTCAAAATTACTTAATTAATTTACTAATTTAATTATTTAACAAAGATTAACACATTCCCTATAAAATATATATATTTTTTATCTGTTCACTAAATTTCAGCCATTTAACATTGTTTTTTCCCAAGTTATACCATTTTTTTTCCATAAAAACGCTAGTACGTATCTCAAAAACAACTTTTGGCTTATTCGTCACCTCTGAATTAAGCCATCGAAATATTCCCAAATCCAAACAATCTGTGCCGTCCCACTAACTCCAGATCCCCGGCCCCTCCCCTTCAATGTATGACATAATTTAAGAACGCTCCCACAGGCACAACATCATTTTTCGACAAACAATACCAGAAATGCGAATCGTCTAACGAATGGCCTGGAGACCAAATATTTCAACAAAAGTTGAGTAAGGAAGATATATACATTTCTGCGAATTAAAATAAACATGAATGCGTGGGTATTAAGGCCCTACTTATTATACGCCCTACGTGGAAGAAGCTTCGTATCGTAGATTTTTAACCTACAATTCATGCCTGCCAGTCAAATTACTAATTCATTGAAAGTAAACAGCAATCTTGGTGGATCGAGCATCACTTCTGTCATACCTCCAAAGTGGTAAGGACGATTTTGTCAACAGACGAGAAATAATTATTCCACAGGATCTGGGTCTGTTGGCGTAGAGCGAGGATTCTAGTGGGCGTGATGGATCGAACTATATCCGGCACTTGTAGTAATAGACGTTCGTCTGCCCACACAACCGCCTTCCTCCAATCAATCACCTCGGAAAAAGGCAATTCCCAGCCATTACTGAGTAGTACGGGGATGCAGCCGGCCTGCAGAGCTTCCAGAAAGCGGTAAGAACCCAGTCGTCGACCGCGAGGCACCAGGCAAAATGTGGAATTTTGAAGAAGCACCTGATAGTCATACCTAGTAATGACAAAAAAACAAAACTTACATTAATTTTCATTGAAACTGATTCACTGATATTACTATCAATAACTCAGACGACTATATACAGTAATGCCTTTCTCAAATCGAATCACAGCCCGTAATACAATTACCGGGTATCCAAAACCGCAGCAACAACTAGACTGGAAGTTAATTGGCGAAAATAGCTCTGATTTCGCAAAGTTGATTTTGATAAATTGGAGATATAAAAGAGGGTGTGACCATTCCGCAAAGTAGCCTTAGCGACAATTCTCAGACACGCTTTCCGCTTTCGGTCAATGCACGACTTTAATGTCACCATGGTTTCGTTAAATGCACTCAAATTTTACTACAAATAGCATGGCTAAGTTTATAACCATTCATTATAAGTACGAATTTAACAACAAAATGTTGGTAAATCTCTGTTCTAGAGATTTACTTCGAAGAGTAATCCTATAAGCTTCAAAAGGGTGATGGCACAACTATGACAGCCAGGATCCAAATTCATCAGACCCAGTGAAAAAAAGTACTGCAGTAATAGGCTTATTGCACTGAACTGCAATATTTACTGCAATCTGCAACAGGCCAATTGCCTATAAACTGGAGTATTGCTGCCAAACTATTGGATTCTAACAGTGTTATGAAACACAACTGCAGTAAAATTGCATTCCAGCAAATTTGACAAATAAAAAAAACCTTTTTTTATGGAATGCAGTTTTACTGCAATGTGTTTCATAAAACTGTTAGAATCCAACAATCCAGATGCAGTTTTATTGCAGTAAACAGCAGTTTTACTGCAGGCAGGCAAGAACTGCTATCTGGAGAGCAGTCAACTGCAGTAATTTTTTCACTAGGGATGTACAGCATTTTGCTATTGAAACCAAGCAAAAGAAAGGTGTAAATATCCCTCTACTAATGATGAGTTGAACCACACAGACACGCCCTATTTATCTTCTCACCAAAAGTTTTTTTTTCGAGAGTATTCATGAGCAAGTGTACTATTACTGAATTTAATGGTTGGAATTTTTAATCCGGGACTACTTTCCCATATAGAGTGCGAGTGTGGTGTAATTCGTTACTCTTTGGAATGTTCACTTTACAGTTGCTCTCAATAGATGGCATTGAGGCACGCCTATCCTTTGCTCGGTTTCTCTAATAAGGATTCAGAACAGTATAAAAATTATAGAGCTGAAATAGGGTACATGTGTACAAACAGGCATACGAGCTGCTGATAATATTCCCATATAATTGTACATGTTTAAACGATAGAATTGTAAAATGAGAAAATACTCGTGAAAATACTTTCAACAGGTACCATTCAAACGGAACTAATATGGCGTTTTCCAATGCATTTTCACGACAGATGTTGGGTATACATAAGAGGTATATAAATAAGCACGCATGAGTGAAAATTTCTGACGTCATGCCAATTTTGCCTGCTGTTTTGACAATTTTTAACAGTTTTTACTGAACCTTGCTGAACCCCTAACTCATTTTAAAAATTTTTCTCTCACAAAAAATTCCAACATCAAAAACAGCCAAAGCCAGACTCGAGAGATTTTCTTCACATTTTCACATCAATTTTCAAGAGAGTAAAAGATCTCATCATGCATCTGCATTCTTTCATCAAGCAACATCATTACACCCACACATGTTTGGTTTTTTATCTTTTTTCTGAATTTTAACAGCAGAATTCCTAGCATCAGTTTTTTTTAGCATCAGCATAATAATACGAAACTGCAGTACAAGGCCTATAGTCTCGTACCGTTGTTCTTAATACTAGCAAGTAATGGCGTCTCGTATACACGGAATCAATCCAGTTTCTATGGTAACTGCTGAGTGAATGGACATAACAATATTACAAAGACGGTTGTAAAGGGACAAAAATGTGCAGCTTTCATATCATATATTTTCAAATAAAAAAGAAACACTTGAGAAGTTAAGAGATACACTCATGAATACACAGCATTGCCAGGGAACTTATTACAAGAGGATTATGACCATGATGACATCCTATTCACCAGAAATTGTCTACGTGTTTCCTTCCTTACGAAAATTTCAACGTGTGAATTGAATTAAAGTAACACACTGAATGCATTCGGGTTTGATACTATCTGTGAAATCTTGTATATACAGCCATGCATTTTCAATTCAACTCTGCTCTAACAATCAGAGTACACGTACAGAAGAAAATGCCATTTGATAGCAGGTTTATTCCATAATCAAGGATTGTTCCCAAAGAGACAATTCTGAAATTTAGTTTGATAAGATAATCTACTAATAACTAATTGATAACATATAGGATTAAAATGCAAGTTATTGAACAAAATAAAGGGAAACTCCCACTTTGAAAGAAGTGGGTTGTAGGCCGAAGGAAGAGCATGAAAAATTAGGAAAGGCATGGACATTTCAATTTTTTTGTACCACCGGCCCTCCCGTGGGTATGTGTTGGGGGGGGGGGGGGGGGGGGGGGGGGGGGGGGGGGG
>JAQIXP010002668.1:0-14593 GCA_034700285.1 Proteroiulus fuscus
TAAAAATCTAAAATTTGCTGTAGATTTTTTTCTCATCATAACAATGAAGTATGCCAAATTTAATCAAAATCAAAAAATATGAGGTAAATTGGTGTGTTGATTTGACATGGAATGACCTTCTTCCCGGACATTCCAGGTTTCTAGGGAAAGGCTAATAATATTCTATTCAGTACTTTTTATATTGTCGAACCACTATTTAACACACTTGAAAAAGTAATACACTGTATTTAATTTGCAAAAAATAAGAATTACAACAAAAAAATTAAGCAGAATTGCTACATACTTTTTGTAAAATTTGTAAATTATTTCAGGAAACATTTAGCCTAGCCTATAAAATAAAACCAAATTAAGTTTTTTTTATAATTTTTATAATCTCGTTAAAATTCTATCCAATTCTAATACTTAGGTAACTTTTTAGAGAAAATTAGTTTCCTATTCACTCACATTTTTCACCACATTTAATCAGATATGCAAAATTTTATGGCAAATTTCCCAAATTTTTACAATGTAATTACAGAATTAAGGTTTAATTAAGTTTTAATGAAATAAATAACGTTCCTTTACAGAAATTATTATATAAATGTGTATACAAATTTGTACAAATTTGTACTGCTATTGAAGCAGAATCTATGCATCCTATTAAAATTTATGTATAAATAATTTTCAAAAATAAGGTAATAAATTTCTACAGAAAATCTGATGAACAGAAAATCAAATGTTCATCACAATTTCTGCAAAAACATTATATTTTCTGCAGAAATTTGAGAAGGTTACATTTCTGCATAACATTATCGTAGTACTGCTCTGTCTCTGTATATTTTTGCAAATTGTATGGCTTGTTCTTTTTCAGTCTGTGCATAAATATCAGTTGAAATTAAAATCCAATTTACAGGGTGGCTAAGAAGTCCTTCCCTGAATACAAACGATTAATTTAAGAAAAATGGTTCGACTTAATTAAGTTTTGTTAAATCAGGGTTAGACTTTGTGGTCACACTGTATTACTTTGCAATTATGCCTGCATGTGCCACTAAGTCATGGCTTTATTTAATTGAATAATTTCGGTTATTACAGATAAGTGCTATTATTAACTTTGCCTGACTTTTTAAAAAAAAAAAAAAAAAAAAAAAGATAATTACTTAATTTAGTGCATGAAACAGTGTTTGTAGTTTGATTGAAACAGTGGTGCCTCACGACTATACATGTAGGCCTATACTTTGGAGTTTGGAAATTAAAAATTGCCCTTTTCCCTATTTTATAATTTAATTTTTTAAGAATATTGCATGTATTAGTGCTAAAACAGCATGCATGAGGCATATCTTGGTGTAGTACATTCAACGGAAAAGGTTGTAAAGATTGAAAAATAAAAATAATAATTACTCATTTTATTGACTGTGTTTGTTTGCTTTTTAACTTAAAAGAAATATTATTGATGTAGTTTATTCACTGCAAAATATTTTGCAGTAAACTGCAAAAGTCCTGCTGTATACCTGGCATTGAAGTGCGGTAGCTCCGCTATATTCTGAACACAAACTGCAGAAAAAGTGGAAAAATTGTAGTTTTCAATGTATTCACATAATAAACGTTTGAAAATCAACAGTTTTAACAAAAAAAATAAAAATAATAGGCCTACTGTAACAACTGTGGAATTACTGCAATTTTACATCAGAAAAATTGCAGTTTTACCACAAATATGTTGCAGCATTCCACAATTTTTCTGCAGTTGGTGTTACACAATACGACGGCTTTCCTGCTCTAACAGAAATTCCGCAGTTCACATAGGAATATTTCGATGACTTAATTCACATGTAGCGAATGTACCACTTTTGTCAAAAAATGAGATAAGTGAATCATTATGATCCTGGAAGTCTCCCTAATTAACCTAAAGTTACAGAAATTACTTTAACAAATAATTGTTAAAGTTCCAGAAGTCAAGAGTAGCAAATATCCAACTTGGAATCATCCGTAAAAGTTAAAGTAGCGAAAGGTACCATTCGTTAGTGTACCTTTTAAAAATTGTTCGTTACATGGATTTTTATAACAATAGTATCACATTCGCCCTTTTTTTATTGCATTCACCTTATTCAATAGGTAAACTAATGGATGTGCACATTTGCTTAATTTTTAAATTACTTAATTAATTTACAAATTTAATTATTTAACAAAAATTAGCACATTCCCTATAAAACATATAATATAGTTTCATCCGTTCACCAAATTTCAGCCTTTTCACATAGTTTATTTCCAAATTATAGCTTTTTCCATAAAAACGTTATAATTTCGAAAGCAATTTTGGCTCATTCGCTACTTCTGAATTAAGCCATCTATTTGTTGCAGGGTAGAAAGCCAAAAATCCCTTTGAATATATTCAAATATTTCAGATTCTGCTACACATTTAAATACGCTCACATTTTCATATAAAGCCAAAAAAAAAGTTTACTTCCATGAGTAAGTAGAAATTCTGTATTTCAGATGCAGCCAAGGAAAATTCGCCAAGCTTGAATTTCCTGAAAGAGCCCCCTTACCGAGTGGATTTCCCCAACACTAAAGGCGCAACCATCGAATGTGCAGCTACCGGCCATCCCGCCCCTACTGTCAACTGGACTCTGGCAGATGGCACTGCGGTAAGCACAATCCCGGGACTTCGAGAGATCAAGCAGAATGGAAACTTAGTACTGAAATCTTTCAAACCTGAGAGTTTTCGTCTGGATGTTCATTCCTCCGTGTACCGTTGCACTGCATCCAATGTTGCTGGGTCGATTCAGAGCCGGGATGTCCACGTCCAAGGAGGTGTGGATCCTGAAAATATGAAAAGAACATGTTTGTGAGTAACATAGACTCTATAACTTACACGTATTTTCATTTTACAGTTGTTCTACAAAAGCACGACAACCAGGTGTACGACACATATGTCATCGAAAAGAATACTGCAGTGTTCAAGTGCCACATTCCATCCGTTCTGAAGAGTTACCTGAAGATTGCAGCATGGATTAAGAATGACAAGTTGTTGCTGGAACCAGGCAAATTAGAATTTATATAATGGGAGTCCAAAACGTGGGACATGGCAGGGATAAGAGGGGGTGCCCACTTATTTTTCATATGTCATCACTACTATCTTATTTTTTTTTCACAATTTTCACATCCCAATCGTACACGTTTAATTAATACATTTTTTTCACATATGTTTAATCCGCATCCGAATAGCTTCTTTTAAGTTTCAACCCATATGTAAACGATTCTGCAGAAATATTTTTAGAATTAATATAATGTGAAGAATTTCTGTAGAAATAAAATAACGTTAATGTTCTGCAGATAATTAAGCTTTTGTCATGCCTGCCGCAAAAGCACCAACATTTTAAGAAGCTAACATTTTTGCAAAACAAATTTAAATTTTTTTGCAGAAATTTTTTATGCGCAATAAAAGTCTGTTTGTTTTCCGCAGACACTATTTCTGCATAGCTGTCTGCAAAGTTATTCATAAAATTGGGTAGTTTTTATGCAGAATATTTGTCTGCAGAAATTTTTTATGCACAAACAAGTGTGTTTTTATTTTCTGCATAAAAACATCTGCAGAAAATTCCCATGCTTTCTGCATATTTAATTTCTGCTTTAACATTCTATTAATGTGGCTAAAGAATATTTACTAATTGCGGCACTTATATTTAATTCGATCATTTCAGTTGCACTTTTTTTTATTAAAGTATTTTGTTAAATCCTTAAAAGTTTTTGACATTTTTCATACTGCTTGTATGCTTTTTCACATTTTTCTCTATTTTTCATATCTGTCATATCCTTACACCATAGCATATGCTATGCTTACACGAAGACTTTTTCACTCTAATTCTGGGGCATGCTATCACTTTCAGAAACCAATGAAAAGTATGCCATTATGCCAACTGGGGAACTGCACATTCATGATGTATCCATGGAGGAGTCTGGATCAAAGTACAAGTGCAAAACCACGAATTCCCTTACTGGAGAAATGCAGACAAGCTCCAATGCTGGCCAATTATTTGCTACTGGTAATTTTCCTCGAGTATTGGGCCCCTGAATATTACAAGATAAGATTGAATTGAAATATATTATGTAAATTTTATGAAGAATCCCGTGGCACTGTTCCCCCGAAGATTCTGGATAGCCCCTCGAATGTATTTGCTAATCTCGGGAATTTGGCCATTCTGCCGTGTGTGGGTCAAGGCAATCCAATACCTGATGTAAAGTTAGTATCATCTTCATAATAGCCTTATTTTCAATAAAAAAAAACCAAATGCAGTTGTTCCTTGAAGAAACATGAAATGAGATAATTAATAGCTAAAGCTGACTTCTTGTTGCATTCTACAGGTGGTACAGAAAAGTGGCTGCATCCAATCAGACAATTTTTCTCGAACCTGGGGCTCATTTCCTTCCGACCAAAAGTGCTCTCTTCATTCGCGACGCCAAGACAAGCGATGAAGGGACATACATCTGTGAAGTTAGCAGCGAAGCCGGAAAGGAACAACTGGCCATTTACTTAAGCGTGGCTGGTAAGTACCAAACGTCTTTGTCGAATTTACATACATCTCAATATCTCCAAAAGTTTGCATGCATTTTGTCAATATTATGACCTGCAAAATCATTCTACTTTGTTTTACATAGTACCTCTTTCCGCAAGCATTCGGCCGTCAAGTCAAATTGCAAAGAATGACGAGAAAGCAACATTTACGTGTGAAACTCATGGACAGCCAATAAAATCTCTTGCATGGATGCACAATGGTGTACTCATAAAGAATTACAATGGAAAGGTTTTGGTCATCGAGAAAGTTGCAGCAACAAATCAAGGGATGTACCAATGCTTTGTTAGTAATGATGACAATATGGTGCAGGCATCTGCAGCGCTACGGCTGTCTGGTAAAACAGTTAAAAGTGATCAAAAGATATTCAAGTGTAATCAAATGCCATTTTCCTAATGGTATTCCAAAAATTCTAGAGATTCTTCCTAATTTTGCTGAAACCTTCAAAGAAGCAACTGTGAAGCCTGGCAATTCCGTCGACGTGAAATGCATTGCATCTGGATTTCCAAGTCCCATAATCTCTTGGGCCATCGATGACATCCCCATCGAAACTACACAAAATGTGCAAATTAAATCTCAAATCGACCGCGAAGGCAGAGCTGTCAGTCATCTAAGCATTCAAAAGGCAGTTGTCAAGGATGGTGGCCTGTACAGCTGCACTGCGGAAAATAAAGCAGGGAGAGCTGTACACTTTGCGAGAATAAACGTGCAAGGTATTTTTCCTCAAATCCAATTTGCATGATTTTTAAGTAATCAAATTACTAACTTGCGACTACATACTTAATAGGTGCGATCGGAATGCGTATTGTGAATAAAAAAATTGCCATATCGGGCAATAACCTTTACTTGAACTGCCCATACTATGGATATCCAGTAGAAGAAATCGGTTGGGAGAAAGTTAAGTAATCCGATACTGGCACAGGATATTGTTATAAATTGTTTTTAGAGAGAAATGACAATTTAAAAGCCTATTTGACATCTTTCATTTCTTCTTGCAGATGGCAGAATACTTCCAAGGAACTTTGGCCAAAACCTTTTGGAAAATGGCACGCTAGTAGCTGAAGACGTAACTAAATCTGCAGATGCCGGGGAATACAAGTGCTTTGCGAGGGGTGCAGCAGGCCAACTAGCGGAAGGCAAAGTGGATGTCGTCATTTTGGGTAATTAAAAAATTCAATATTTTTCATTTTTCACTGGTCAACATTTCACATGATGTCTATCTGGTTTCATTGTCAACTATCAACACTACCAATAGTCATGGGTTAACAAGTAATTTCATGATCATTTTTATTACCACTGTAGGTTTCCTTTAATTAAATTCATTACAGTTCCTCCCAAAATTGTCCCTTTTGAGTTCCAAGACGAACTACTGCGAGAAGGCATGCGAGCGAGGCTCCAATGTGTCGTTAGTGAAGGAGACTTGCCTCTCAATGTCACCTGGCTAAAGGACGGAGAGCCCATTTCTCCTAATCTAGGGGTATTAGTCCGTGTTTTGGACGAGTTTTCCAGCATCCTGACTATTAGCAGCATCATCCCGAGTCACAATGGGAAATACACCTGCGTGGCGACCAACAGAGCTGCCACTGTCACGCATTCAGCGGACCTGTCAGTTAACGGTAAACACAAGTGTTTTCTTTGAATTTTGCAGTTCCTCCGAAGGTGATCCCTTTCGCCTTTCTCGACGACCAGTTTTACAAGGGGATGCGAGCACACGTGACTTGTGCTATCAGCCAAGGAGACCTGCCGGTCACTTTTACGTGGCTGAAGAATGGCTTGCCCATTCCAGCCGAACTTGGAGTGTTCAATAAGAAATACGATGAACAAACTGATTCTCTTAGTATCGAGAATGTGGGCTCACGCCACTCTGGCAACTACATGTGCATTGCCGAAAATGCAGCGGGAAAAGCTGTCTACATGGCACAACTCCTTGTCCGGGGTAATCCTATGTGCACACAGCATTAATACACACCCAATGTTCTTTTCAGTTCCTCCAAAAATTGTGCCCTTCCAATTCCGGGGCCTTCAGTACGAGGGCTCCCCAGTCCGAGTGGTGTGTGGCTTGCAGGAGGGAGACACGCCAATCCACTTCTCGTGGCTCCATGATGGTGTCCCCGTAGTGGCGAGTGGATCTCGCACTTTCTACGAAGTGGACGGCTTGTCCAGCATATTGTCAATAGCGAGCCTGTCTGCTGATCATGCAGGCGTCTACACATGTTTGGCGAAAAACGAAGCGGGCGTGGCTCGACTTGACGCTGTGCTCAACGTTAATGGTAATTTCTAAGCTTTTCCCTGTTCCAGTAGCGCCGAAGATCGTGCCATTCTCGTTTCAAGCCGGAGATCACGTTTTCGAAGGGGCATTGGCCCGGCTTACATGTGTGGTTTATCAGGGCGATCTTCCGTTGACCATTCTTTGGCACAAAGATGGTGGTCCCATCCCCAATTCTCTCGGCATCGCGATTCGCAATGTTGACACCTACACGAGTATACTAACCATTGACCAGGTGGAGTCCAAACACGAGGGGAACTATTCGTGCATTGCCCGCAATAAAGCCTCTTCCGCAAGCCACACTGCAGCACTGGTGGTCAATGGTAGGCTGACTGCTTGAACAATGCCCTATATCCTCTTTGTTTCAGTTCCACCCAAGATTGTTCCCTTCAGTTTTCAAGAAGAGAGCTTAGTTCAGGGTGCCCTGGCTCGAGTGTCGTGTGTAGTCAGTCGAGGGGACTTGCCACTAAAACTTCACTGGGAAAAAGATGGTGCCAAAATCGCCACAGGGGAACTAGGGGTGCAAATCAAGATGTTCGATGATCATTCCAGCATCTTGTCAATACCTTCCGTTGACCCGAATCATAATGGCAAATATGCTTGCATTGCTAGCAATGGGGCTGGACACGTCACACACACTGCACAGCTAGTTGTTCTTGGTAAATACATTTCGGATACTGGGGCTAATTGAAACAATAACTCGGCAGATTTTTCACAAATTCAAGTGACAGAACTGGACAGTCTACACATGTTCACATCTTAAAAATGTTCCCATCCTCAAAATTGCATTTCGATTTTTAATATGAAAAATTTCCCTTGAATGCATGCTCAGAACTATGTAAACGAACTTATGTCATTCTCCATGGACACAATTTTAAATCCAATGCATTAGAGAAATAGTCCTAGACAGCATAATATTATCAGAATAAACTTCTTCGTGCATTAGTAATCTGTAGTTTTCTGGAATGCATGAACAGTGCCATATTGCCCACTCTGCTCACTAGTACAGTGGCGGCTTTCGAGCTCCTGTTTAGCTATAATTTCTCAGTTGTTCCAGCGCAATCTGTTAGTCACTCTTGTTCCTTTCACCCTTGAAAGTATCATAATTAGTAGTCGCTGTAGTTTTGGACTTGTAGCTTGTACAGGATTAACTAACTCTCTGCATGCACAAAATTATAATTGATATGGGATTGCTAAGACCGACTGCGGATGGCGGACAAAAATGACAAACTTATTAACAATAAATACCACTAGAAGGCACTATTGGGTGAAAAATGGATGCTCTCATCCATGTGAATGCATAATTTTCATTCTTACTATAAGTTTAGCCTTCATTCCATTTAAAAACATGTTGTCACAATGCGAGACCTTTCTATTAATAAAATAAAATCAATAGCATGTAACAATTAGCCCCAATATCCTCGGCCACAAATAAAGCAAATATTTGTGTGAAAACAAAACATTGTGAGAAATACATCAAACCTGCATAGTTAGCTTAGTCAGAAGTATCAGTAGGGGAAATATTACATTCTACCATGCACTACATTGTATTAGAAAATATTTAATTGTACACAGGCCCTCATCAACATCATGCTTTTATCAAATTAATACCTAAAACAATAACTAGTCATATATTCTAGTTCCTCCTCGCTGGATTAATGAACCAAAAGATGTATCGGTATTAAAGGAATCCAGCATAATGCTCCACTGCCAGGTCGAGGGGTTCCCCAAACCTGAAATTGTGTGGAAGCAAGGCACTGGTGGGTACACAAATGAATTCAAAAAATCATTGGTAATAATTCAGAAATCATTTGACTAAGAAGTTGTTTTCAGATGCCAGGCAGTCTGGGTTGGCCAAACCTGTTGTCAGCACTGACAACATTCATTTGTACCAGAATGGCTCACTCCTGATAAAAAGTGTCAAATCAGTGGACGAAGGATTTTATTACTGCCTTGCATCCAATGGAATCGGAAAAGGGCTAAGTTCAAGGGTTCAACTTAAAATAAATGGTAATAGCAAGACCCGTACTCATGCTTTTTTTTTTTTTTTTTGGTATATTCTGACTCTTACTCATATTGTTTCCGAATGAATAAACAATTTAAGATAATTTTTACTCCATAAATTCAGCTCCTCCGCACTTCAAACATTCTGTTCATAAGCATAGTCCGGCATCAGGCAGTGACGTCCAGCTGCAATGTCTGGTCCAGGGTGACACCCCGATCAAAATTGCTTGGTACAAAAGCGAAAAAGTAATTGAAGATGGACAGGCGAGGTACATGTACTTTTTGAAATCCATGACAGAACTGTCCAAAATTAGCACGTTTTCTCATTGCAATTTGCAAAATGTTACAGGCATAAAATTCAAACCACCAACACTGCATCGGACGCCCTCTCCCTTCTTACTATTCACAAAGTCGAGCGACAAGATAACGGCCATTACCAGTGCACGGCCCAGAACGAATTTGGCGTGAATAATGCATTTATCGAATTAACTGTTTTAGGTGGGTAACAATGGATAAAAGCTACAAAATTTAACCTAAAACTGTCTCTGACAAATTTTTTTATGATATAATATAGAGCCACCAGATGCTCCGAAAGGCATTAAAACAACATCTACGAGTAGTCGAACTGTGGAATTTGACTGGGCAGCATCCTACGGTGGTAATTCACCCGTAAAGAAATACATCATTCAGTATAAGAAAGAAGGGGGTGAGTAAACAGTACTCCAATTATAAAAATTTATATGGAAAGCTAGTCTCATCTTGTTTTAAGTTATGCTAAAAATAAAACTTAAGAATGGCATAGAAGTTGTACAAAAAAATGAAATTTTCAAAGAATATATTTACTGTAGGCCTATGTAAGCATAATTAAAATTTCGATTTTTATGCCCTTCTAAATTTAATTTATTTTTAAATAAATTATACAACAAGGTGACTATCCCTGTAATAAATTGGAAAACATTTAATTGAGATAATTTGAAATGTGCGAACAATTAAAATCTAGAATCATGGGATGCTGCTACAACCATGGAAACTGCAAATGGCGAGCCGACGAACAGTATTGTGACGCAACTACGTCCGGCCACCAATTACTTATTTAGAATTTTTGCTGAAAATGCTCAAGGCAGAAGCCCAGCCAGTGAAATTCTTCATGCATCAACAAGTGAAGATGGTAAGAAACTACACTCATTTCACAATCAAAAACAGTTCGAACAATGATAATTTTTTTTTTGCAGTGCCCAAAGGGCCACCTCGCTACGTCAGTGTGGAACCAATTAACACTGAAACATTCAAAGTCATGTGGAAGGTAAAAGTTGTTCACATACCGTTGTAACATTGATTTTTTTAAACATAGAATTATTGAAAATTGCAGGAAAATTCTAGAAATTTAAAAAAATAGATATATTAAATACTTTGTGCAGAATTTTCTGCAGGAATTCCTGACAAATTAATGGTGCACGAGTTATTGCAAGATGTTCTAATTTCTATAATTTTTTTTTCTACAGACAAACAGCAAAATAATAAGTTTAATAAAATGTCCAGAATCCTACATTCTGACTGCAATTTTTTTTATTGTAGAATATAACTGCAATCTAGAGAACAGTAACTGCAGTTGTTTTCACTGAAAATTCCTAATACCACAATGGCATCATGAAATAAATTTATATTTCAAGGCTCCCGAAGAGAATCTGTGGAATGGGAAAATTCTGGGCTATTATATCGGATATAAAGAGGTGGACACCGAGGATCCATTTCTGTACAAGACACTTCTGACTCCCGAGCCCAAATCCGACGACATGTTCGTGCAAATCGGTGGACTTAAGCAATTCACCAAATACGCCGTCATAGTCCAAGCCTACAACAACCAGGGAAAAGGGCCAGAATCTGACACCGTCGTTGTGATGACTTCAGAAGGAGGTCAGTTGGTAATTTGGCCAATTTCTTCAATCTACATGATTCCTTTATCTAGACTAAATACAATTTTCAAAACTAGCACCAAGTTTGGCACCGATTGATGTCCATTGCACCACCCTCACGTCCCAAAGCATTCATGTCACGTGGACAGAACCTCCTGCAGACTCCATCAATGGCATTTTGAGCGGTTTCAAGGTGTTGTACAAGCCAGCATCTGACTGGTTTGGTGGGTAAGAGGAAGCACAGTTACTCGTAATGTTGTGCTCACGATGTGTTCAATTCTAAGTATTATTTTCTTAAAGATATAGTAAATACCTTCTATAATATTTTTCTGAATTTAATTAAAATCGTAGAGGACATGGCTGAAAATTCCAACATTACACTTCAGACTTCCATGACTTTGAATCAATTGGAAAAGTTTAGTAACTACACCATTCAAGTGCTCACAATGACCAAGGCTGGAGAAGGACCAAAAAGCAGTCCAGTTTTCTGCAAAACCTTAGATGACGGTAGGACATGTGCTTATATTATAGCTGTTTTCTAGGAAATTATTTGAGTTTTTTAGAAATTTTGTTTAGCACCTGGCCCACCTGTTGACATCAAAGCCATTGCTACTTCAGACGACTCGGTTGTAGTGGCTTGGAAACCACCCGCAAATCCCAATGGAGTTATCAGGAACTATGCAGTTCATTGGAGGGATACTAGCAACTCAAAGGTAAATTTCAAAGCGAAATATTTACATATTTCATCTCTGTAGCTATAAATTCAACATTTTCCAAAAAATAAAATCCTCTCCAAATCCAAAAGATTTTATATGCTGCCATTTCACATGCCCAAATAACATTATATACGAGTATTATGAAAATAATTAAAAAATAATACAATAATTTATGATGAAAAAAAATTAAGATTCCTCAATGTTTGTATTTTAAAATTATTTTCTCTGCCACTGGAAAAACCCTTATTTTTATGTCTCATGAGGACATTTTCAGGACATGAGTGCTCACACAATTACAGCTCAACTCAATCATTACGAAGTCACCCGGCTAAAGAAGGGTCACCGCTACGATTTCTGGGTGACGGCATCCACGTTAGCAGGCATAGGTCAAAGTTCGAAAACCGTTTCTCAGACTCCAAACGGACCAACGGGTAAGCACAAAAAGAAGGGATACTTTCTCAAAAAATACTAAAATCCAAAAATCTGACTGCTTTATTTAATTAATTAGTACCCGCAAAGGTTGTCTCATTCGAAAACAAAATAACCACACCCTGGAAAGCTGACATTAGTCTTCCATGCCAGGTCGTAGGAATCCCGGAACCACAAAGAATCTGGACATACAAGTAATCCTTTCAAAATTACAGGCTAACAGCTTAGTTGTTAGATTGGAAAGTGGCAAGATTTGAAACTTGAAATCAGAACTTATTATTTTTAATGCAAAGAAAAAATCGCATTCACGATGGGGATCGATACAAGCTCGGTGCTGATGGTTCCCTTACCGTAAAGCGAATGAGAGAAGAAGATGCCGGAGATTACGAGTGCTCTGTCAAAAACGACTTTGGGGAGGACAAGATTACGTTTTCCATTATCGTTTTAGGTATTTAAATATAACTAGACATGTAAGCTACTCGTGTCAGTAAAATAACAGCAATCTTAACCACAAAGGGATTCTTTTTAAGCACCACCTTCGGCCCCCCAAATCGAAATCAAATCGATTTCTGCAGAGTCTATCAAAGTTCAATGGAAAGCACCAATTAGCAAGATGTCGAGGATCAAAGGTGCGTTTCTATTTCAAGCATACGTACCATAACAATGTTGTTTACTTATGGTACTTCCAATGTGTAAACATACTAGGGTACACCCTTCATAGCCGAAAAGACGTTGGAGATTGGATGGAAGTAACCGTGGGAGCCGATACCCGAACGCATCAAATAAACAACCTGGACTGCGGCACTAGATACGAGATTTTCGTACACGCGTTCAACAAGATCGGAATTGGTGCTCCCTCCGAAGTATTGGTGATGTCCACGAATGGTTCCGGTAAGGAACGAATCAATTTTATCCTCATATTCGAGTAGCCTCGCTTGGCAAAATAATATGTTTATAAATGTTCTAGTGCCGGTCGCTCCGAGCAAGTCCGATCTTATCGAAGAAGCTTCCAACTCGATATCCCTTTATCTGAACACTTGGAAGAGCAACGGTTGCCCGATCCAGTATTTCATTGTGGAATATGCCCCAAAATCTTCCAACGAATGGACCGTGATTTCCAGCAACGTGAAGCCGGAGCAAAGACGACTGGTCATCCCGGGACTTAAACCTGCCACTTGGTTTGGACTTCGAATGACTGCTCACAACAGTGCAGGATCCTCCATTGCCAATTACGACTTTGCCACATTGACCCTGACAGGAGGTAGCCTACGTCGGACTTTCAGAAAATTAATCTATTTTATGTACTGACACACTTGCTCGATATTTTGTAGCTACAATTATGCCCGAACTTCAAGGCGATGCACCCAACGAAAAGATGGATGGACTGATGGCCACTCTGAACTTCTACGTCATTGTTCCAATTGCCTGTACAGCCATTATTTTGCTGGCAATTTTTGCCATGGCCTGTATGTGTGTGAAAATGAAGAAAAGGGAAGAAGCACAAAAAGGTACATTATGTAGGGGTAAAATGTGTTCTGCACGGTATCAGAATTGCACTGATTTTTTTAAAAATAAAATGTATATATTGTAGGGAACAGAATGTCAGTTGTTAGTGCCGAATTGAGACGTGGTGATAGTTCTGAAAGTTTTTCTTACATGCAAAGGGGAACTCTGAGTCGGCACTCGGCAGCTGGGTGTGCTCAAAATGGCAAGTGAATTCAATAAATCGGGAGCAATTCTATCGAGTTGTTTTACTGTTGAAGACTTTAACAATGTTCTTGGCTTTAAGGGGATGAAGATGTAGTGCCATATGCCACATTCCCAATCGATCACAACAACCTGTTGGCAACTTTGCAAAGACGACAATTGCAGCAGTTTCATGGTAGGTCAGCACAGCCAAATTTGGATTCAAAACCAGACTACAAAACCAAAATTTAAAGAAATTGTATTTTAGGACCACCACTGCCAACGGGAGCGCAATTTGGTGACTTTTCGAACGAAGGCATGAAAATGATGAACCAGCCATTCTTTCCGCATGGTTCTGGGTACGACACTAACTTAATTTCCAGAAATTATTGCAGCCTTTATCGAAAGCTTGCTCTGATTTTTTTCCCCCCAGCTTTGTACCATTACAAGACAATGCAGAAACCACATTTGTGTTTCCCAATCCCCCACCGGATGTAGCGCAAGATGACATGAATAATTTTCCATCATACCAGAACGAGGTAAGGTATACACAGAATTAGAATAGTTTTCATGGGGTTATCCACGTTAATGGCATTCTGTATTGACGTTTCCTGATTTTTAGGATATTAAGTTCCCTTGAGAGTTCTGGAGCAACATCATGATTCTACTTAAAAGAATATCTTTAATCTCACAGTAGCATTGTTTTTACCATGTGTCATTAGTTTTCTTATATGTGTGTAGTTCAAGGTCATTAGCGACCACACTTTTTCATTACTTTTTTATTAAAGAAAAATTGATTTTGCAAAATTTGTGATTAATTTAGCTAAATTTAAAATCAAGGCCATCCTAATTACCAAAGCTCTCTAGTCATCAAACTCAAATACTTATCAATGTTGTAGTAAAAACTCTTCACAAATTTATAAAAGTAAGTTTTCGAGCAATTTCCAACTAGCCTATAGGGTCATTCCATGACAAATCAACCAAAAAAAAATAAAATTAACACCCTACCATCTCAGAATTTGACCAAATTTG
>JAQIXP010002669.1:0-14592 GCA_034700285.1 Proteroiulus fuscus
ATATGTAAAAGTAATTTTACAGAAAATGTCAAAAGTGATTTTAACAGAAAAAATGTCAAAAGTAATTTTACAGAAAATGTAAAAAGTAATTTTACCGAAAATGTAAAAGTAATTTTACAGAAAATGTAAAAAGTAATTTAACAGAAAATAAAAACGTAATTTTACAGAAAATGTAAAAGTAATTTTTACAGAAAATGTAAAAGTAATTTTACAGAAAATGTAAAAGTAATTTTACAGAAAATGTAAAAATAATTTTACAAAAATGTAAAAGTAATTTTACAGAAAATGTAAGGGTAATTTCACAGAAAATGTAAAAGTAATTTTACAGAAAATGTAAAAGTAATTTTACAGAAAATGTAAAAGTAATTTAACAGAAAATGTAAAAGTAATTTAACAGAAAATGTAAAAGTAATTTTACAGAAAATGTAAAAAGTAATTTAACAGAAAATGTAACAGTCATTTTAGTTAATATGTAAAAGTAATTTTACAGAAAATGTAAAAGCAATTTTAGTGAATATGTAAAAGTAATTTACAGAATCCATAAGAGTAATTGTATAGAAAAGTTCAAAATAATTTTACAGAAAATATAAAAGTAATTTACAGAAAACGTAAAAGCAATTTTATAGAAAACTTCAAAATAATTTTACAGCAAATAGGCTATAAAAGAATTTTACAGAAAATGTGAAAGCAATTTTGCAAAAAATGCATGGAATTTTCAAGAAGTAGTTACAGTTATCAGTTTGGCAAGGCTAAGGTAGTTCCATTGCTAATTTACTTTGCTATGTTTATTTAAAAAATAACTTCCGATGTAGGCAATCCTATACACAAAAAAAGTAAATTTGCAAAAATAGGCCTACTCGAAAAGCAGCATTATAGGCCTATAAAATAATGTCAATATAGGAAGCTGATAATACTATTGGTTATATTGGCAAAGCTAAGTTAGTTCCATTGCTGGTCTCATTCATTTTTTTATTTCAAATTTTTGATGGAAAAATGGAAAAGCCAATTGTCAACATTCATTGAATTTTACATGAATTTTGATAATCGAAATTTCCAAAAATAGGCACATGCAATCGAGTACAATGACAAGTATTTGTGTGGCAAGGCTAACTTAGTTCCATTGATGCTAGAAACCCAAACTTTAAGGGTGCTAAATAAAACCTGTTCTAAAAAAGGGGGTTTGTTATTGTGAAGGGTAGGGATATAGAATTACAGTGGTTTTAAATTTAGGTTTGAAAACGAATGGTTCCTTGACCTTAAAATTAGTGAAGGGAAATGGCCATAAATAGAGCTTAGAAATTTTGGGGGATTTTTGCACAGTAGGGCTAATTGGCCCTTTTAACCAAAAACTCAAGTATTTTTAAGAAATTGGAAAAAAAGAAATCTTTTTCATAAGGACCTAGGTAGAAATTTGAAAAAAAAATAATAGTCTTACTAATTTCTAAAAATGTGGATTTTGTTTAATTAGTATAATTTTGAAAAATGCTAAAATTTTTAATTCAGTTATTAAAATTTTGTTCTGAAACTTTAAATATTAGGCTATTTATTAAATTTTTTTGAAATTTTTATCGAAATCTTGAATTTTATTTATTACAATTGTTCAAATTTTTTTTCCAAAATCTTGTATATTATTTATTAACATTGATCGAATTTATTCCTAAATTATGAATATTATTTATTACAATTCTTTGAATTTTTTTCCTAAATTATAAATATTAAGCCTATTAATGACAATTGTTCAAATCTTTTTCCTAAATCTTGAATATTATTTATTACAATTGATCTATTTTTTTTCCCTGAAATCTTGAATATTATTTACTAGAATTTTTGGTAGTTTTCCAAAATTTTGCATATTATTTACAATTTTTCGAACTTTTTCCAGAATTTATAATTTATAATACAATTTTTCGAAATAATCAATATTTTTGAATTGTATTTATTAAAAAATTTCCAAAAAGTTTCCAAAATGTGAAGTGGCCCTATTACTTATGGTAGGCCTATACAATTTTTAAAAGTTTGTTATAATATAGGCCTATCTTAAAATTTTAGCAAATCTTTGAGTTTGCTGAGATAATTTCAAAAATCTTTTTATAGACCTAATTAAAAAAATATATTTTTTTTCAAAATTTTAATAGAGCTTAGGCCTATGAACAATTTTTGAAAAAGCAATTTTATATCCTCAACTTATTACAATAATAGGCATAAGTTATCATTTTATGTCAAAAAGGTAATTTTTCTCGTGCAAAAATTTTAGTTTTCATATAATAATTTTTGCAAAAAAATAATTATAAAAATGATTTATTTTTCAATAAACACATTTGTTTTAAATATTATAAATTTTTTAATACAATTTAGGCCTATGTAACATTTGGAGAAACCTAATTTATTTTCACAAAAGTTTCATCTTTTGCAAAATTTTGCATGCAACTTTTGAAAAACATGGAAATGTTTTTGTAATATTTTCTTTAAAAGCACATTTTTTAAGTATACAATATTTCAAATATTTATTTGTAATGTATAATTTGTATGTATGTTTATAATTTTTTTTTCAAAAATGATTAGACCTAATGAAATACCAGTATTTTTTTTTCAACAAAAATATTAACAATTTCTTTTACAAAAAATTAGTTTTTAATGTGCTACAATTCTGCTAAAATATGGTTTTTGTGCAAATTTTTTTAAAGATTAAAACGTATTACACATGTTGCGAACATTGCTTAATTTTCGAGAGAAATAATTCATATAAAAATTCACAGAAACTCTACCTTTTCCATAAAATTGCATCCAATTTGCAGGGAAATTTCCCAAATTTTATCCAGGCATCCAAATAGTCCCTAGTATTCTTTTCTCCAATTTTGAACATGGTTTTTGCGAGGGGATATTGACACGATGTTGCACTCATTAGGGAAAAGTTAACTATGAGATAGACGAGGAAGAGGAACATTTTTTTTGCAAATAAACAGGGGAAATTTTGGGGGGAAAAATTAACCAAAATAAGTCCACATCTGCAACATTGCCTTGCCCACTAACTCATCATCATAGTGCAAAATACTTTGATCCACTTCACAAGGTCTTGAAACAAATTATCAGTTTGATAACCTCCCAGAGGGGAAATTTTTGTAGGTTATTAGCCATTATTTATTTATTATTTATTTTATTTAGAATATTTATTTATTGTGTGCAAAATGACACTAGTTAGTGTGATGAATGTGTGAAAACAACTGGATAGAGAAAAAGTGCCAAAAATGAGGGAAATAATTGTGGGTTACTAACCTAATTGTATTTATTTAAATTACTTATTTATTAGTTATTTTATTTAAATTACTTATTTATTAGTTATTTTATTTTAATTATTTATTTTGTCTGCAAAAGTTTCACTATTTATTGTGCAAATATAATAGAGGGAAATTTTCAAAGTAGGTGAAAGTAAAAGGGAGGAAAATATGGAAAATGTAAGTTATTTGTCATTTTATTAGTTATCAATTAATTTAATTATTTAGTTTGATCTCGTTGATTAATTATTTATTTATTATTTAATTTAGAATTAATAGTGATCTGATATTTTTGTAAATTAATTTATCATCTTTCAAGTTGCCATTTTCAAGTTCACAATATAGGCCTACCATTTTCAGCACAACAAATGCTTTAGTACATTTTTTTAAAACAAAATAAATAATTTAAATAAAGTAAATAGGCCTAATATAATTAAATAAATAAATTAAAAATGACTAAATAAACCTTATTTCCCTATTTTTGTTCCTTAGTCTTATTCCAATTGGTTTGATATTGTTAGCCCAACAAAAAATTAATTTTGAAAAATAAATAATGAATAATTAATTAAATCAAATAAATAATTTAAATTAAATAAATAAAAAATGACTACATCTAATGTCAATTCTACATTTTGATTGTTTCCCCTCATTAAGTTGGTTTGATATTTTCAAGAAAATAACTAGTGCAATTTTGCTAAATAAATAAGTAAGTAGGCCTTGAAATAAAATAAATAATAAAATATAAATTTATAAAGCATGATTATTAAACTAACTTTTAACCATATTTTGTTCATATTTTTTGACTATTTAATTTGGTGTGATGTATTCTGCACAAAAACTAGGCACACAATAAATAAGCAATAAATTAATTTTTAAAAAATAAATAATAAATTAATTGCATGATAAATAATAAAATGACTAATAATTAGCTTTGTCCATTTCATTTAGAGTATTCAGTATATTTGTGCCCTGCTGGTAAATAATTTTTACAGAAAATAATTTTTTTTAACTTATTTAGTTATTTATTTTTTATTTATTTATTTGTATTTCTGAAAGTATCAAACCAACTAAATAGAAAAATAGGGACTAGACAGTTTCAAAATTCCCATAATGTTAGCAAATGCTTTTTTTTTTGCTAATTTTTTTTTGCAAAATAATTGGACATGACCTCTGTGTAAAGGTCATGTGCGTCAGCAATGAAAGAGAAGTTTTCCCTAGCAATCGATGCCACTGCTTGGGGCATTTCTGGTTTACTAAAACATTATTTTAATTGGTAATTTGATTATAGTAAAAATGTTGACTTAAAAAGCAACTTTGTTTGTGTTTTTAGTATTTTTTTTTTGCAAAATTAAAACAAAATGGTGGATTCATAATAAGCTTCCTGTATGAGTTCAGAATTTGTTTATTTAGTTGTTTTGACCAGGAAATTGGTCTTTGCATTTATTTTAATTAAGTTTTAGTACAATGAGCATTTATCAATTTTAATCATTATTTTCATTAATTTTTCTGAAAATTTTTTTGAGAGATTATTTTTTTAATATTGTGGTAAATAGAGTGTGTATCAAATTTCAGGGTATAATTTTGGGCAAATTATGTTTAATTTTAAACTTAAATTTTATTTAGAATTTACAAAAATTTTAGGCCTAATATATATAGGCCCTATTTATTTATTTTTGCTAAATTTTTAGATAAATTTTTTGTTGAAATAAAATTTAACAGAATCCGTGAAATTAAACAACAAAAAAATGGGATTATTTTTTTTCCAAATTTAAAAAAAATTTTAGACATAATTTTTCGCAAGATGTTTGCAATTTTATAATATTTTGCAGAAAATTTCATTAAATTACTGAAATTTTATACTTGTAATTCAGTTAAAAACATTACCAGAAACTATTTTATGCCAAAAATATATTATTATTATTTTTATTAAATGTTGGTGAAACTGAAGCGATTCTTAAGAATGTTTAGCCTGTCTAAATCATTATTTTAAAATAACTTCAAAGAATTCACTGAAAAAATAAGGATAATTTTGTGGAACCTGGTTCATTTGCAGAAATTCTTTGGCATTTTATATATTTGGAAAAATTCTGCTAATTTTTTTTCAAAAGCAATATACAGAATTTCTTCCTAGAAAATCTGGAAATTTTTGAAATTATTTTCTAGAATATAAATGATCTTTTTCAGGCTAGACCTAGCATATTTGCTAAATAATTTCAATAATTTTGAGAAATTTTGAGAAAATTTGTAATGTTTTGAAAATTTTATTTATTTAAATAATAACAATCCATTCTTTATTCATTTTCAGTCTAGATAGCAGTTTGAATAATTTTGAGAAAATGCAATACCTGGTATTGTGCAAAATTTTTCCACATTTTTGTTTAGCAAATTTTGAGAATTTTTTTTGAAAAATAATTTTCTGTAAATAATGGCTGCTTTTGGAAATTATTCTTTAGAATATAAATGATTTTCAGGTTAGACATAGCATATTTGTTAGCATTAATTTCAATAATTTTGAGAAATTTTGAAAAAATGTGCAAGTTTTTTTTAAAAAAATAACTAGGAGGCCTATATTTATTTAAATAATAGTAATCAATAGGCCTAATTTGTTCATTTTCAGTCAAGCAGTTTAAATAATTTTGAGAAAATGCAATTTTATCAAACTTTTTCCGCATATTTTAATATTTTTTTGCAAATGTTTAGAATTTTTTTTGAGAAATAAATTACTGTAAATAATGGCTAATGTCATACTCCTTCCTGCTTCTTTCTGTGTACAGTAAATGCAATATTTTTTTCATAAATTAAAAATTGTAGTCGGTTATTACCAGGAAGCCGCTATTTTGTTTCTGCAAAAGCATTTTTGGTCACGTGTTAACCAATGCATTTTTTGCACACACAAAAATGAAAACAAAATGGCGGAATTCAATTTATGAAAAATGCACAGGCCAAACCCAAACCAGATAAGCCTAACTTAAGAACTGCAATGTATATTCAGTGACATGGGATATTTTCAAAATTCTACATGGACCCATATCACAATCTCAAATTTGATATTTTTTCTGAAAAAAATTTAGCAAAATTTTGCAGAATTATTTGGGCTTCATTTTTGCTTGCGTTGTTTTCGGTTTCCTGTATTATAGGGAGGATTTTCAAGCTTCGGGTTTTATACAAAATTAGCTTCAGCTTACCTTATTAGTTATCCAATATTAAGCACATTAATCCAATATGAGAATTTCGCGAAATTTTTTTGCGAAAATATCACCTAATACATAGCGAAAATTCGCTTTTATTTTCACAACCGTTTTTCTAGCCACTGTACATATCCAATATGTCGGTTCTACCACTCGGTTTTTTTTCAAAAATAGATATGCAACATTTCACATCGATTTAGGGAAAAGGTGAACCGCAAGGGGGCGCCTAATGACAGAGGAAGGAATTGGTTAGTTTGGTGAAAATCCGGTAGGTGGCGCTGCAAACAAACGTGGGGAAATTCAAATGAATTTTTTTGCAAAATTTTCAGAAGGTGGAATTAAGGAATTTAGCATGTGGTCTGGTGTAATTTTCTCATTGGTTCTCTGTTTGATATAGTTTTCTAGAATTTTCTGCAATTTTTGCAAAATTGTTAGTCATTTTTTTTTTGCAAATTGAGTTAGTTAGCTTGGGAACTTCGATGGAATATTTTACTAAATTTTAGAAATTGAAGTTTTGTGGTTTTTGGCAATTGGCCTGTTTTTGGTAAAGTCTTCTTGAATTTTCTGCAAATTTTTGCAAATTGAGTTGGTTTGCAGCTTGGAAAATTCGAAGGAATGTTTTGCAAAACTTAAGAAATTGAAGGTTTTGTAGTTGACCTGGTGTGATATTCTCTTTGGTTATGTGTTTCATATAGTTTCATATAATTTTCAGGAAGTTTTGTAAAATTTTTTGCAATTTTAGCTAGTTTGCAGCTTGGAAAAAGTTGAGGAAATATTTTGAAAAAACTTGAAATTGAAGGTTAATTGTAGTTGATCTGATGTGATTTTGTCATTAACCCTGTGTTTGGTAAGGTTTTTGTATAATTTTCAGAAATTTTTGCAAAATTTTTAGCAATTTTTTTACAAATTGAGTTAGTTTGCAGCTTGGGAACTTCGAGGGAATATTTTGCAAAACTTCAGAAATTAAAGGTTTTGTATAGTTGATCTAATGTGATTTTGTCATTAACCTGTGTTTGGTACGGTTTTCTATAATTTTCAGAAATTTTTGCAAAATTTTTACCAATTTTTGGCAAATTGAGTTAAGTTTGTAGCTTGGGAAATTCGAGGGAATATTTTGTAAAATTTCATAAAGGGAAGTTTTGTAGTTGATCGTATGTGGTTTTTGTCATTGACCTGTTTTTGGTAAAATTTTCTTGATTTTCTGTAATTTTGGCAAAAATTTGTGGTCATTTTGGTAAATTGGAGTTAGATAGATTACGACGTTTGAAATTCAAATGAGTGTTTTGCAGAATTTCATAAAGTGAAGTTTTGTATAGTTGATCTGATGTGAGCTTTTCATTGGCCTTAGCCGCCTTATGTTTGATATAATTTTCTACAATTTCTAGCCATTTTAGGAAAATGTGTAGCAATTTTGGCCAAATTTGTAGCAATTTTTGCACCATTTTAGCAATGTTTACAAATTAAGTTTGTTCGCAACGTGGGGAATTTGAATAAATGTTTTTTAAAAATTTAAATGAGTAATCAGAGTAGTTTTGTATTTGGTCTTATTTGATTTATTAAATGTCCTTTTTGTGTTTTTTTTCAAATTGAGTTACTTTGCAGCTTAGAAATATTCGAAGCAATATTTTGTAAAACTTTAGAAACTTAAGATTTTGTACTTGATCTTATGTGACTCCTTCCATTGGCCCTGTGTTTTTTATAGTTTTCTAGAAATTTCATCAATTTTTGCAAAATTTTGTTCATTTTTTTTGAAAATTGAGTTAGTTTGCAGCTTAGGAAATTTGAAGGAATATTTTGCAAAACTTAAGAAATTGAAGGTTATATAGTTGATCTGATGTGATTTTCTCATTGGCCCAGCATGTTTCATATAGTTTCCAATAATTTTCAGCAATTTTTGGAGAATTTTTTGCATTTTTTTGCAAATTAAGCTAGTTTACAATTTGGGAAATTCAAAGGAGTATTTTTGCAAAACTTCAGAAGTTGAAGGGATCTAGTGTTATTTTCTAATTAACCCTATGTTTGGTATAGTTTTCTATAATTTCCAGACATTTTAGCAAAATTTTTTAGCAATTTTTGCAAATTGAGTTTGTTAGCAGCTTGGGAAATTCGATTGCATCTTTTGAAAATCTTTAGTGAGTGAAGTTCTGTATTTGACCTGATGGGATTTTGTAAATTGTTGGGTAACGTTTTCTTGATTTTTCAGCAATTTTAGTATAAAATTTTTAGCAAATGATTCTCAATTTTTGCAAATTTTTAGCAATTTTTGCAAATTTTTAACAATTTTTGCAAATAGCATTAGTTTGCAGCATGAGAAAATTAATTGAATCTTTAAAGAAAATTCAGCAAGTGAAGTTTTGCGTATGGTCTGACTTCATTTTGTCATTAAATCTATTATTGATAAGGTTTTCTTAAACTTTTTGCAACTTGGGTAAGACTTTTGACAATTTTTGCAAAATTAGTTAGTGAGCAGCGTGAAAATTTAAACATGTGTTTTGCAAAAACTTTAAAGAATGAAGTTTTTAGGTTGATCTGATGTGATTTTATAATTGACTTTATTGACTTTATTGACTTTTATTGACTTAATTGATTTTATAATTTGTCCATATAGTTTTCTAGAATTTGTAGCAATTTTAGCAAATTTTGCAAATAGTTGGCAAAATAGGAAATTTGACTGAATTTTTTTTTACAAAACTATATTAAGTGACGTTTTCTTTTTGGTTTAATGTGATTTTGTTATTGACCCTCTGTAGATTTGGTTTTCTAGAATTTTTAGCAAAATTTTTGTTTTTCAATTTCAGCAAAGTGGTTTAACACAAAACAATATTTATTGTTAATTAATTTATTTATTTTCGTTTTAGATTGTGGCATTTTGTTATATCATTCACAATATAAATTCTTCTCAATAAATTAGCATTTATTTTGTGGCAAAAAATACAATATTGCCAACAAAAATCAAATTGTAATAGAAGAGCAGGTTCCGTTTTCTGCCATTTTTAGCATCTTTGGAGTTGAATCTAGAGTTTTTCTGCAAAAAGTGTATCTGTAAAGTAAAATGAAACCAATACGAAATGAAATTTCAGGCTTCAAAAATGCAGCCATGTTAGAATTATAATCATTCCAAAAGGACGGCCATATTGGACTTTCAGTCAGTCATAATGGACGGCCATATTGGAATTCCAAGCAGTCACAAACTGCTATTTTAAAATTCCAATTATTCATATACAGGGGCTCACATTGAAAATTCTACAAGTCACAATGAGCGGCCATATTGTAATTTAAATCAGTCCCAAAGGGCAGTTATATTGGAATTTCAATCATTCACAAAATACAGCCATATTGTAATTTAGATCAGTCACAAAGGGCAACCATATTGGAACTATAATAATTAAGAAATAGTGGCCATATTGATATTTTGATTAGCCTTAAAGAGCAGCCATATTGGAATTTCAATCAGTCACAAAGAGCAGTCAAATAAAAATTGCAAACATTCCAGAAGAACAGCCATAGTGATATAGTAATTTTAAATCAGTCACTAAGTTCAGCCATATTAAAATTACGATAATTTACAGCCATATTGGAATTTCAGTCAGAAAGGGCAGTCACTTTGATATGTCAGTCAGTCACAAAGGACAGTCACATTGGAATTCTAAACAGTTAAAACCTATGACCATCTTGAAATCATTCATAAAGTGATCCACATTGAAAGTGCTATAAGTCACAAAGTGGTCAATTGTAATTTCAATCAGCCACAGAGAGCAGCCATATTGGAATTACAATCAGTCACCAAAGGCAGCTATATTGGTAGTTCACCCAGTCACAAAGGTAAAATATATTGTAATTTCGATCAGTCACAAACTGCAGCCATATTGGAATTAAGATAACTTACAGTCATATTGGAATTTCAGTCACAAAAAGCAGTTACATTGAAATTTCATCAGTCACAAAGAGCTGTCACATTGAATTTTTTAGTCTAAAAGGGCAGTCATATTGTAATTTCAATAAGTCACAAAGGGCAGTCACAATGTCATTTCTTTTAATCAGTCACAATGGACAGCCACATTGTAATTTCTTTCAATCAGTCACAAAGGGCAGTCATATTGGAATTTTTTTCAATCAATCACAAATGGCATCCATATAAGAATTGGAATAATTTACAATAAATAACCATCTTGAAACTTTAATTAGCCACAAAGGGCAACCCTTTTGGAAGTTCAATCAGTCACATAGGGCAGCCATATTGAAATTTTAAACTGTCACAAAGGGAAGCCATATTGAAATTTTAAACTGTCACAAAGGGCAGCCATATTGGAATTTTAAACTGTCACAAAGGGCAGCCATATTGGAATTTTAAACTGTCACAAAGGGCGGCCATATTGGAATTTTAAACTGTCACAAAGGGCAGCCATATTGAAATTTCACAAACTTACCGTTCAATCTCTTCGCTGACCAGTTTCAGCATTGATACTTGCACAGTCTTAACCATCAATGTGTTGTCATAAATAAAGCTTAGCAAATGAAACTGAGAGTTGTCTTTGATGTAGCACATTTCTGCAGAAAAGATTCTTCCAATATCTTGACCACGGTCAAAAACTCTCATGATTTCTTGGTCCCCTACCAGAGATTGAGGTCCATTGTAAAGAGGTCTGAACCTGGTCAGTTCTTCAATAATGTGGCCATGTTCACCAGTGACATTGATGGTGACTTGACCCCAGGCTTGCTTGGTTTGCTGACCACTAACTTTCATGACAATTTTGTAATTTTTTCCTACAAATATTATAAAGAGATGTAATAGTTATTTTAGTACTCAGAAAGAATGCAAGTAATGAAGGTTTCTTACTGCAGAATGGTGGACTGGATGATGTGGTCAAATAGAATTTGTAATGGGATGGATCCTTTAGTGATATTGTATGGTATCCCATCAAGGCGCAGAAGTTTCCTGGATGCTCACAGTCTCTGCATTTGCCCACCTGAAAGTCCTTCCAGGATTTGCAGTGGAATGCAAGGAAAGAGCAATTGCTGTTGATGGATTCTGTGAAGTAGGCAGTGGCCCTCCTGTGGCTACAGGCATAGTCACCGATGTTGGTGCTGTCTGTGAAATTTGAGAAATGGTGTTAGCTTTTAACAAGTTGGCTTGATGCCAACATTTCTTTTACACCTCTATTGAATTCTGCAATGTTCATTTTAAAGAGATTTGCAAAATTCCTTTGTGTTTTAGAAGAACTGTTTGATATGATGCAATGCTTTCCAATAGACATGAGATTCTTCAATGTATCAAAGGCTTTTTTGAAATGCATCAATCCAATCCAAGAGTTTTGTGATATTCTACATTGTCTTTTTAGAATATATGAGGCAAAGTTCAAGATAATTCATTAGATAGGGTAGACACAGCAATATCTTTCATTTGTTATGTTAGATTTTTCAATGTATTTGAGATGATATGTGAGAAACTTTAATATTTCCTGAAGAGTTCTGCAATGCCTTTTATGTTTTTAAGGGATTCTTGCATGTAATTCAAGGCATTTTGTGATATTCTACAATGTTTTCTTAGAATACATGAAATATTTTAGAGTTTATTAGATTGGTTAGACACTGCAATGTTTATCAATTGGTATGTAAGATTTTTTAATGTATTTAAAAGGATATTTATGAGAGATTCCCTAATAGTTGTTCAAAAGACTTTAGTGTGCTCTGAGAATTTTTGGTAGTTGTGTGGGATTTTTCAGTAAATTTTAGAAGATTTGTGTGATCCTTTAATAGTTTCTGAAAAGTTCTTCAATGTCTGTTTTCAAGAGATTTTTGCATTAGTGCAATGTGTTTCATGACCTCTGAAGCATTGATCAATGATCTATAGGAGACATCTGAGTTTCTTCAATGCTTTTAAGAAATTTTTGAATTGATTTAATGTTTTCAAAGAAGATATGGGAAATACATTAATAGTTGTTCAAAAAAACTTGTTTAACTACTTTGTTCCAAAAGATTAATGAGATTCTGTAATGCAGTTTTTTGGAACTAATGGGAGATTCTTAAATAGATTTTAGAAGATATGTGAGATCCTTCAATATTTTCTGATAAATTCTGCAATTTATCATTGTGTTTAAGGGGTTTTTGCATTGCTGCAGTGGTTTTCAAGAGCTTCTTTACATTGAGCAATGTTCAGCAGAAGACATCCAAGACTGAAATGTCCCACTGTTTTATAAGAAATCTTTTGAGATTATGCAATGATTTCCAATAGATAAGTGAGATTCTTCAAAGTATTCAAAGGCTTTAGAAATGCATCAATATACTCAAAGAATTTTGTGATTTTCTACAATGTTTGTACAATTTCTCCAGAGACATTCTTCAAGAGAATTTTTTTAGATAAGAATTACAATACAATGCTGTTCATTGGTTAGAGTTTCCATGTATTTTAGATGATGTGACTTGAGATTCTTCAAGTTTTTCAAAGGTCTTATGACATTCTGTAATGTGTATTTTTGGATGTTATATGAAATTGTTGCAATTGTTTAATAGTTTACAAATATCCCTAACAAGTCTCCAATAATTGAAAGAGATTTTTGTTTTCCTGTCAAGGTTTTGAAAAAATTAATGGAATCCAGAAAAGTTCTTTCTATTTTTACTTAAATGTTTTAGTTTCTTTCAATGAAAAATTATTGGGTTTAAGTCATCTATCAGGGAATCAAGAGATTTCAATGAAGTAATTGTGGAATATCCCAAACTGGACTGTGAACCTAAAGTCCTTTTAACTTTTTAATGAAATTGATGGAATATTGGCAATATTGCTTCAATTTTCTTCAAGAAATGCAGAAAAGACAAACCAGTGATGGACCTCCTGAGAATCTGGTCATTGTTATTTGCATGCATGTACTTGCTTTGTGGCTGCTGTGGATTGGCATCGAACAGACTGCTCCAAATGGCATGAAGTTTGTCATTACATCCAGGTTGCTTCATGCCATTGTTTGGGTAGAAGTCAGCATGACCCACTGGGTCAGTCAGCCCAAATCCAAAAGCCCCACCATCAGTGTGCAGAATGTCCACAAATTCAGCATCGGATGCATCAAGGCGTAGTTCGGGATTGGATGACTCGAAGAAGATACTGGCAGGATCCAATCCTATTTTCAAGAGAAAAACTAGTTATCTGGAACACCTGAAGAGGGATTCATAACCATGGTTTAATTCACAATTGACGAATATGCCAAAAGTGGCTTTTGAGATAATAGCGTTGTTATGGAAAAAACTGTATAACTTGAAAATAAACAATGTTAAAAGGGTAAACAGATAGAACAAGATGTGCTAATTTTTGTAAAATAATTAAATTAGTAAATTAATTAAGTCATTTGATAAACAAAATGCTTAAAAATGAATTTGAAAAATGAATTAAAACTGAATTCGTCAGTTTGATTTTGATAAATTTTGCAGGAAAGCGAAATAAATTAAGTGTAAAGTAGCACATATGCACCTTCATTAGTTTGCACATTGAAAAAAAAGGATGTTCCCAAAAAAATAAAAAATGAGCAAAAATTGTCAAATTCGCCACTTGTATTTTAATAAAAATCCAGGTATCGAGACATTTTTAAAATGTAAACTGACGAATTGGACTATTCACCACTTGTAACTTATAGAAATGACAGCTCGTGGCTTATTCGCTACTGTTCACTTCTGTGACTTAAACAATTATTGGTTAAAATTAATTTCTGTAACTTTAGGTTCATTAGCGATACTTCCAGGATTACAATGGTACTATTCTCTCATTTTTAGCAAATTGGCTTATTCATCACTTGTAACTTTTATGACAGCTTGTGGCTTATTCGCTACTGTTCACTTCTGTAACTTGAACAATTATTTGTTAACATTTATTTCTGTAAGTTCAGGGACAGTTCCAGGATCACAATGGCACAATTTTCTCATTTTTAACCAATTGGCTTATTCACCACTTGTAACTTCTAGAAATGACAGCTTGTGGCTTATTCGCTACTGTTCACTTCTGTAACTTTGACGGTTAAATTTAATTTCTGTAACTTTAGGTTCATTAGGAACACTTCCAGGATCACAATAATACAATTCAATTCAATTCAACTCAGTACCCTACGATCAGCATATAATGATGCCATTTGGTAGGGGGGTTGTCCCACATT
>JAQIXP010002670.1:0-14592 GCA_034700285.1 Proteroiulus fuscus
TGAAATTTGCAAAAATTTAACAAAATAATTTATAAAATAATTTTACCTAAAACAATTCCATTTTAAATTTGTGAAAATAATTTAACATGAGGTTTTATATTCCATATTAAATTCCTGAATTTCCATTTTCCCCCCAAAAAAACTGGAATTTTCAAAATTTAACGTAAAAATTAATGTAAAATAATTTTACATAAGACTTTCAATTCCATTTTCAATTTATGTCAGAATGGCCAGCTTTTCTAAAAAAAATAATAAAAAACCGCAATAATTTTTCCCTAAAATTGAAAAAAATTGCAAACTTATTTGACGTAATGTAAAATTCCACGATTTTCTTAAAAACTTAAAATTTGCAAAATAATTAAACAAAAATAATTTAGCATTGGATTTCATATCTTTTGATGTCCATCTGGATGGTCATCTTTGCTGACCCATAAACCCCATATGGTATTTAATGTCCATGTATACAGCTTTCATAATTGCAATATAGATTGCGTTATAGTAGCAATTTTTCTAATATTAGATTTGTTATAGATTGAATTATTAGATGACCACATCGTAACATATGCTATTATCGTTAATTGTGCTTTTTGACCAAAAGAGTGTTTTTTTTTCCTGCACAGGACTCCGTATTCTTCAATCCCCTAAAACACTATAACATAAATAAATACCATTTCCTTAATTGCTAAAGTAATTAAAGATTCCCACTCAGCAGTACTTTCTCTCCAGTGTGATTAAATAGACAAATGTCTTTTCTATTGCTACCATTAGCGATTTATCGATTGGCCATGTTTAAGATGGGGAGACGCCATTTTGTTTTCTGATACCTGACCAAATGTTGGGGATTTTGAAACGGGGCCGCCATTTTGTTTTACGTTACTTAACCAAATGTTGAGATGTTTAACCGCCATTTTGTTTGCGATTCTTCTAAATTTTAATTTAATTTTTTTTGTCTTTGCAGAATTTTCTATGAATTCGACTAAAATCCACTTGGACGCATGAATTGGGTGAGTGTTCGAATCTTTATTCGTAGGGGGCGCTTTTTTATGTGCTTAGATTTTATAATCTGTATCAGGTTTATGCATTAATGTTCTACCGTATGCATTCTGTAACAAGTAGAACCAGTTCAGTATGTCAAAATAACCAATCCAGTACCGTATGTCTAAAGAGCCAAATCCAAAGTCTAAAGAGCCAATCCAGTATGTCTAAAAAAGCAATCCAGTATGTCTTAAGAGTAATTTCAGTATGTCTAAAGAACCAATCCAGTATGTCTAAAGAACCTATCCAGTATGTCTAAAGAACCTATCCAGTATGTCTAAAGAACCTATCCAGTATGTCTAAAGAACCAAAATATCCATTATGTCTAAAAAACCAATCCAACATGTCTAAAGAACCTATCCAGTATGTCTAAAGAACCAAAATATTCAGTATGTCTAAAGAACCAAAATATCCATTATGTCTAAAAAATCAATCCAACATGTCTAAAGAACCTATCCAGTATGTCTAAAGAACCAAAATATTCAGTATGTCTAAAGAACCAAAATATCCATTATGTCTAAAGAACCAATCCAACATGTCTAAAGAACCTATCCAGTATGCCTAAAGAGCCAAAATATTCAGTAGGCCTATGTCTAAAGAACCAGTTCAGTATGACAAAACCAATCCAGTATGTCTAAAGAACCAATCCAGTATATTTAAAGAATCAACCCAATATGTCTAAAGAACCAATCCATGCAGTATGCCTAAAGAATCAATCCAGTATATCTAATATCCCATTGAACCAATCCAGTATATCTAAATAACCACTCTAGCTAGTGTATCTATAAATCTATTGATCCAAACCAGTATGTCTACAGAGCGTATATATAGAACCAATGAACCCTAGATTAGCGTTATTGTAGCCTACCACGAGAATACAATAGTTGCGTTCCCCTGCACCTAGATGGCGCTGGCTTGTACAAATCCTAACTCCCTATTTGCAGTACGTTCTCTTTTTGAATACTTCTTATTTTACAATATCATTAATTATCATTGCGCTTTTGTCTCTGCGTTTCTTTATTACTTTTTGGCCCACCTGCTGTTTTTGGAATCCATCTTGGCTAATTGTTCTATTTTGTGTGTGTGGGATTTTCCCTTCCGAAAAGAGAGAAGAAAAAAAGATGGCGCCTGGTTGTGTTTTGCGTGCCAGCGACAAATTGCAACAGCGCGATATCAATATAATAAACCCTGGCGATATAATCTAACAAATGTTGTTTCGGTTTCATTTTCACGCAATTGGATTAGGATTGTCATTATTGATGGTGGTAATGAGGGCGCTCCATCCATCAGACTTCTCTTCATTCTGATGGCAAATGATAAAGCGGAATGGGATTTTTTGTGAAGCGCCGTAGGTGGCGCTGATGCACTCTCTGCGTGATACCCATTTTGTTTCTTCTTCTCACGTGACGAATGATGAGAATTTGAAATGTCCTGAAAATAGGCCTGTATTGCTATTTTGTTGGATTCATTTTATCCTAACCAGGTTGTGGTCCCTGTCTGGTCACACTGGCTTCAGGTTTCATTTTTTTTCTTTGGTTAAGGTTGGGGGGAACCATTTTTGTGCTTTGGGATTAATCACATTTTGAGCTCTTAATGGATTAATGATGAATTAACTGAAATCCTAACCATGTTGTGAATCGAATTTGGGTAGCTGGTCACACTGGTTTCACATTTTAACTGAGCTTTTGGATATTAATGACTTCTGATAACTTAACTGCCGACCTTTTTTTATTTATTTGTGTAGTTGAATTGAAATCCCAACCATGAAAGCTATCCATATCGTGTTGTACTCAAATCCTAACCATGTTATGACACGAATTTGGATAGCTGGTCACACCGGTTTCTCTTTTTAACTGAGCTTTAAATATAAATGGCTTCTTATGAATGCTTTTTTTACTTCTTTGGACTTAAATCCCAACTATGAAGACTATCCATATGGTATTGTGCTAAAATCCTAACCATGTTATGACACGAATTTGAATAGCTGGTCACACTGGTTTCACATTTTGGATATTAATGACTTCTGATAACTACTGTTTTTTTCTTTTTTGGTTTCCTTGGACTTAAATCCCAAACATGAAGGGTATTCATATGGTATTGTGCTAAAATCCTAACCATGTTGTGACGCCAATTTGGATAGCTGGTCACACTGGTTTCTCTTTTTATCTGTGCTTTGGATATTAATGGGTTGTTATAAATGCCGTTTTTTTACTTCTCTGGACTTAAATCCCAACCATGAAGGCTATTCATATGGTAGGCCTATTGATCTAAAATCCTAACCATGTTTTTAGTCGATTTTGGATGGCTGGTCACACTGGTTTCACTTTGCACGTGGTGAAAACCTAATCATACTTTGGATATTAATGTTATCGGTTAACTAACTCAAGATGCTTTACATTTCATGGAATCGGGTACTTCTCTCGGGTACCATGATCCAATCGTGGTGGCTGGCCACACTGCTCAATCCAATTTTGAAACCAATTCAGCTGTAAAAAAAATCCAAAATAGGTGTATGTCTGGAGATTGTATCTGGGCACATTGTGCCACTAATTGCACTTGGGGATTTATAAGTCCTTTAGGTGAGAGCGCCATAATCCCTGTATTTAGCCTAATGGCACGAACACACTTTAGAACACACGGCCCAAGTCCTAACCAGCTAATACTATATAGCATAATTGAACATCTGTTACCTAAATACATTTTCATGCGAATTTTTATTTTTATATTCTTGTAAAGTAATTGAAATGCATTGGATTATGTGGAATCTGCCATTGAGTACAATGTTATTAATCACTTAGGCCTAATCGTTAGGCCTATTTCTAAGCCTTGCACGCAATATCCTGATTTGCGCAAACACTTTGCTTCGGCCATTCTTGCTTGTCATTAACATTAATTCAGAGCTTATATTTAATGGTTGTACGATGTGACAAATAATTATAGTGGCCATTTTTAGGACTATTTATCGATTCTGGGAAAGAGTTGTTTGGAAGTTCATGGAACCCATTAGTTAATTCACTTAAAAGTAGCCAGGGACTGCGAGAATCATGTTGGACTGGGCCGCTTTTAAAAGATTCTTTCTGCGTAATGAAGAGCTGTTACCCAATTTTTTTGAGAAATTTGGGAAAATGTGTTTGAGGAAAATGTCTGAAGCATTGGAAGTAAGAATTACTGGAATTAGAATTTGTATTGGTCTAGGAATTTTTTTTTTAAAAGTTACTGTGGGGGCGCTGCGGTCCCGAAAATAAATTTCATTTAAAAGTAGCCCAACTGAATATGGTCCGGGCCACTTCTTCGATGGAAATGCCATTTCTTGAACTTTGAACTGCAGCGCCACCATCAGCTGCCCAATTTGCTTGTAATTTTTATACCGTAAATTGTGGGAATTACTGAATATAAAACCCAAAGAATTTTCATTATATCTCATTTTTTTCTTATTTTTGACAATATTTTAAAAATGTTTACTGAAAAATCCCCAACTAATACTTTTTTAATGGAAATGCCATTACTTGAACTTTGAACTGCAGCGCCCCCATCACTTGTCCAATTTGCTTGAAATTCTTATACCATAAATTGTGGAAGTTGTTTATGATAATTTCTTAATTCTTTTCTTCCTGTCTTATTTTCCCTATTTTTGGTAAATTTTTGAATGTTTAATAAAAACACTGACAGGGTGAAAATAATTTGAATAACAGCCTATTGAAGTAGCCTCATTTTCTAGAGTGTTTTAAGCCTATAAATACCAGGTATTCAAATTAAGCTATGGCATTTTTGTGTATAATATTTTATGAGATAAGCAGATTAGGCTTACGTCTATTATACTTTGATCGGGCTTTTTTTGCCCCAATTTATTTTGATTGAAAATACATCTGCTGCTTATTGTGAGCGATGCAGATGGTATTAATAAAGTATTGAACAAACATAATGAGAAACTTATTTTTGTGGAAAGGCTATCGTAGTTCCATTGAAATTACCTATACAGTGTAACTGCATATAAAGTGAATAACATCCAAAAAAAAGGAATGTTCTTATAACTGGGAATTGCTTGGTAGCTATATACAGTATAACCTATAGTATTTATACAGTAGAATATAGCTGGAAGTACGTATAAATTGATTTGCTTATAAACTGAATACCATCTAAATGCCAAAATGCATACACCTGTTCTTGGCATAACTGATGATAACATGATGTGCATGTAAATTGATTTGCTTATAAACTGAATAACGTCTAAAGGCCAAAGTGCATACACACACACCCATTTGGTGCATAACTGCCAGCAGCAGGAAGTGCATATAAATTGATTTGCTTATAAACTGAGTAACGTCTAAAGGCCAAAATGAATATACCTGTTCTTCTCATAACTGCTAATAAGGGGATGTGCATATAAATTGATTTGCTTCTAAACTGAGTAACGTCTAAAGGCCAAAATGAATATACCTGTTCTTCACATAACTGCTAATAGCAGAAAGTGCATATAAATTGATTTGCTTATAAACTGTATAACGTCTAAAGGCCAAAATGAATATACCTGTTCTTCACATAACTGCTAATAGCAGGAAGTGCATATAAATTGATTTGCTTATAAACTGTATAACGTCTAAAGGCCAAAATGAATATACCTGTTCTTCGCATAACTGCTAATAGCAGGAACTGCATAGGAATTGATTTGCTTATAAAATGAATAACATCTAAACGTGAAAATGATTATGTATATACCCGTTTTGTGTATATACGGTATATACTACTAATAGCAGGAACTGCATGTAAACTGAATAACATCCAAAAATCCAACGTAACCCGATCTATACATAACTGCCAATGTCACTGTTCTGAAGTGAGCATAATGTGAACCTGACGTCATCCTGAATAGCGTATAATTGTTATTTACTGTCAGTATTGTAAGTTCTCTGAACTGTGTATAACCTAACATGCATATAATACTGCACTTATTTCATATTAATTGGAAGTGAATATAAATTTATTTGTCTATAAAGTGAAGTACACTTAAAAGAAAAGTTGCATATTTATAACCTGATACCAACATTCCAAAGTATAGGGCATTAGAAGTGAAACAAACGCCCTTAATTAGCTTTAGTTAAGGGCCTGTTATTATATATATACATATAGTTTAAAATGGTTAGGCCTAAATTTGCATATTGCACATATAGGTTTAGTGCAAATCACTGATGATTTCTTTTTTATCAAGATGAAAAGTGCAATAATTTGATCGATTTTTTTATGCAAAAAAAATTTGTTGTTGGTTTTTTAAGTGCACTTAAGTCAAATGCATTTATGCATAATTAATAGAAATTATTACCTTAAGTTTTTTCGAAAAAAAATGTGCATTAAAATTATTTGTGGAAGAATTTAGTGTATAGGGAATTGGTTGTTGCATCTTGTATACATGTACGGTAACCTGGAAATTCCGGGAATTTGCATTCATTTTTATGAAAAGTCAGGGAAATCCTGAACATTATATATTATATTTCTATATGTTATTCAGTTTAAAAGCAAATCAGTTTATATGCACTTCTTGCTGAACCTTCCACAATCTAGAAATGATTAGCTTCCAAGCTATTCCCAGCTATATATAGGAATTTTCTTTTTAGTTGTTATTCACTTTATATGCAATTCACTTTATACGCAATTCCCTTTATAGGGCCTACGCAATACGATTTATATGCAATTCAACTTATATGAACAGAATCCCTTTATACGCAATTCTCTTTATATGCAATCCGATTTATATGCAAATCACTTTATAGGCAATTCGATTTACAGGCAATTCACATTATATGCAATTCAATTTATATGAACAGACTTATAGAAACAGGCTAGCTTCTAAGCTAGGAAGGTTATGTTTATGTCAGCTGCTGATTTGCGGTGAATTGCATGGATTTGCTTTGAAAAATCACTGATTTGCAAAACACCTATCAACAATATATATGTGATTTACAACTATTAATGATTTTAGTTGAATTAAATGTTTTGAGTTGAATACCGATTTGCAATGAATTACATAGGTTGACAGTGGAAAGCCATACTGATTTGCAAATCACCTATTAACTAATGTGATTTACAGCTGTTAATGAATTTAGTTAACTTTTTTGTTGAATTGCTTCGAAGTTGTACCCTGATTGGCGGTAAATTGCATGTATTTGCAGAGAAAAATCACTGATTTGCAAAACTGCTCCTATCAACAATTGGGATTTACAACTATTAATGGATTTTATTTGACTTTGTTATTTGAGTTATAACAATTTGCAGTGAATTCCATAGATTTGCAGAGAAAAATCACCCTGATTTGCAAATCACCTAACCACTAATGTGATTTACAGCTATTAACTGATTAAGTTAACTTAAATGTTTGAGTTGTATACATACCGATTTGCAATGAATTGCATAGGTTGACAGTGGAAAATCACACTTGATTTGCAAATCACCAAACAACTAATGTGATTTGTAACTATTAATGAATTTAGTCGACTTTATTGTTTAAGTTGTACCGATTTGCAATAAATTGCATAGATTTGCAGAGAAAAATCAACTGATTTGCATAAAACATTTATCAATAATTGTGATTTACAACTATTAATTATTTTAGTTGACTTTGTTGTTGAATTGCTTCTAAGTTGTACTGATTGGCTGTGAATTGCATGGATTTGCAGTCAAAAATCACTTGATTTTTGCAACACACCTAATCTATATAATAAGGTTATGATTTGCAATTAATAAGAAATTTCACTGATTTTTCTGCTGAATTGCTTTTAGTCGTATAGACCTACCGATTGGCAGTGAATTACGTGAATTGCATTGATTTAAAAACTACATTCAAAGGAACTAATATATTGCATCCAACTAAAGGGCAGAGTTGCAAAATATTTTGAGCCTTCATTGGCTATGCTTATACTCTTAGTTTGCAGTTCTGCTGTTTAGTTTCCTTTAGTAAAAATTTATTTTCAGTAATATTTGGTAACTATTTGTTTCTGATAAATAAATAATAAATTATTTTCTTCTATTCCCATTAGAAGAAACTCAAAAAAGTATATTTTTTTCGGAAAAAATGTAACCCAATTGCATGGTTTTCATTTCAAAAAAAAATATTTTCTGTAAAAATTGCATTCTGTCTCTTTGACATTTATTGGCAGAAAAAAAATTTTTGAGGAAAATAAACATTCTTTGGAACAAACAAATTCAATTTTCGGATATCTTTTATCTTTTATTCTCATGTTTATTTCAATTTTCCTTAGTAATACAAAAGTCCATATTTTTGCAATTTGCTATATTGGAATTAAAGGTATAAACCTACTAGCGTATAAAGGGATTTATACATAAACTGAAAAAAATGTATACATTTTAACTTGAATTTCGTTGCAGTTGTTGGTTTTTAAATGCAAAAGTACCAGAGTGAAATCCCATAGTTTAGTTGCAAGAAATGAGCGATAGATGGCGTGTGAAGTTGTGAGGAAATATTGGGGAATATAATATTCAATTTGATACTTTGATGAATGGGGTTGCAGAAACGCAGTTTTCGTTAGAATTTTTGTAGTGGATTTTTCAATTGAGGTCCTGGAAAATGGCATGGAAAGTCATTAAAAAATTGACAAATATATTGCAGAATATTAACATTTTGCATAAAACTGAACTTTGCTGCAGAAACAGACCAGAGTTAGGGAAAACTTATTTTGGTCAAGAAAAGTCCTGGAAAATCTTATTTTTTTGTTGTTTTCATTTTGTTTTACTCTAAAATAAAACAATATGGAAAATTATATTTTGGTCAGGGATTGTCATGGAAAATCTATCTTGGTTAAGGAAACCCAGTGAAAATCTTTATTGTGGTCAGAGAAAGTCAGTGAAAATCTTTATTTTTGTCAGGGAGTTTCAGGTTCAAGTCTTTTATATTAGTCAGATTGATAAGCTTTATTTTAGTCAGAGAATTTCAGGTTTAAGTCTTTATCTTAGTCAGACAAGGTTGGTTAAAAGCTGTATGGTGGTCAGGGAAAGTCAGTAAAAAAAATCTTAAATTTGGTCAGGGAATTTCAGGTTCAAGTATTTTATATTAGTCAGATTGATAAGCTTTATTTTAGTCAGAGAATTTCAGATTCAAGTCTTTATTTTAGTTAGACAACGTTGGTAAAAAACTTTGTTGCTCAAGGAAAGTCAGTGAAAATCTTTATTTTTGGTCAGGGAATTACAGTTTAAACTATCTTAGTCAGACAGAGTTAGTGAAAGTATTTTGACAGGAAAAGTCAGTGCAAATCATCATTTTGGTCAGGAAATTTCAATTTAGTCTAATCTTATTCATACAAATTCAGTGAAAGTCTTTATTTTGATCAGTCAAAGTCAGGAAAAATCTATTTTGGTCTGGGAAGGTCAGTGAAAATCTATTTTGGTCTGGGAAGGTCAGTGAAAATTATTTTGGTCTGAGAAGGTCAGTGAAAATTTTGGTCAGGGAATTTCTGGTTAAAAATTTATTTTGGTCTGAGAAGGTCAGTGAAAATTATTTTGGTCAGGGAATTTCTGGTTTAAAATCTATTTTGGTCAGGGAATTACTGGTTAAAAATCTTATCTTGGTCTGAGAAGGTCAGTGAAAATTATTTTGGTAGGGAATTTCTGGTTAAAAATGTATTTTGGTCTGGGAAGGTTAGTGAAAATTATTTTGGTCAGCGAATTTCTGGTTAAAAATCTGTTTTGGTCTGGGAAGGTCAGTGAAAATTATTTTGGTCAGGGAATTTCTGGTTAAAAATCTAGTTTGGTCAGGGAAGGTCAGTGAACATTATTTTGATCAGGAAATTTCTGGTTAAAAATCTTATTTGGCTTAGGAAGTTCAGTAAAAATTATTTTAGTCATGGAATTTCCGGTTAAAAATCTCTTGGTCTGTGAAGGTCAGTGAAAATTATTTTGGTCATGGAATTACTGATTAAAAATTATCTTGGTCTGGGAAGCTCAGTGAAAATATTTTGGTCAGGGAATTTCTGGTTTAAAATCTGTTTTGGTCTGGGAAGGTCAGTGAAAATTATTTTGGTCAGGGAATTTCTGGTTAAAAATCTAGTTTGGTCAGGGAAGGTCAGTGAACATTATTTTGATCAGGAAATTTCTGGTTAAAAATCTTATTTGGCTTAGGAAGTTCAGTAAAAATTATTTTAGTCATGGAATTTCCGGTTAAAAATCTCTTGGTCTGTGAAGGTCAGTGAAAATTATTTTGGTCATGGAATTACTGATTAAAAATTATCTTGGTCTGGGAAGCTCAGTGAAAATATTTTGGTCAGGGAATTTCTGGTTTAAAATCTTTTTTGGTCAGGGAATTTCTGGTTTATAATCTATTTTGGTCAGGGAATTTCTGGTTAAAAATCTTTTTGGTCTGGGAAAGTCAGTGAGAATTATTTTGTTCAGGGAATTACTGGTTAAAAATTATCTTGGTCAGGAAAAGTCAGTGAAAAATTCTATTTGGTCATGGAATTTCAGGTTTAAATCTTAATCCAGGTTAGAGAAAAAGGCAATTTTCCAGTCGTTGGTTGGGTCATTGAATTCCACTTGCACAAAATTTATCAATGCACCCTGTAAATGTGTGAATCTAATGAATATTTGGCATTCATGGTGTCTCGTTTTTAGAGAAGATATCAATTAAATTCCTATAAACTATAAATGGAGTGAGTGAGTGAGTAATTTCATATTGAATTCAAGTGATTGCATATTCATTGCTATGCATATTAATAATAATAATAAAGGGCCATGGCCTTTTTAGGCCTACTTTTTTCCCCTTTAGCCTCTATGTGTTCAAGTATGCAAATCATGTATTTTGTGAATACACGCTTCTTCCCTGTAGTCACGTGTTTAATAAATGGCCAAAGCAATTTCCAATTTAAGAAGGATGGAATTAAAGTAGTAGGACCCCAGTTGACTTTTTGGCCCCTAATCTTGTTCTAATGCTCAGGAATTCTGAACGTTCAAAATCAAAGGACTTCCTTTTTGCATTAGGTTGAACTAGGGTCAACCTGAAACGATACGAGGAAGAATAGAATCGAGAAAATAAATAAAACGTCATGGAAATCCTTGAAAAGGCTTTTCGGGTCCTGGAAAATCCTTAAAAACATTTTTCGGTCCTTGAAATTCATGGAAATTAGTTTTGAATGTCTTATTTATAAAATAAAAAAGGTTCTCACACGTCCTGGAAATCCTTGAAAACTCTGGAAAGGCTTTTGGGTCCTGGAAAATCCTTAAAAACATTTTTCGGTCCTTGAAATTCATGGAAATTAGTTTTGAATGTCTTATTTATAAAATAAAAAGGTTCTCACACGTCCTGGAAATCCTTGAAAACCCTGAAAATGCTTTTGGGTCCTGGAAAATCCTTAAAAACATTTTTTGGTCCTTGAAATTCATGGAAATTTGTTTTGAATGTCTTATTTATAAAATAAAAAGGTTCTCACACGTCCTGGAAATCCTTTAAAACTCTGGAAATGCTTTTGGGTCTTGGAAAATCCATAAAAACATTTTTTGGTTCTTGAAATTCATGGAAATTAGTTTTGAATGTCTTATTTATAAAATAAAAAGGTTCTCACACGTCCTGGAAATCCTTGAAAACCCTGAAAATGGTTTTGGGTCATGGAAATTCCTTAAAAGTCCTGAGAAAATGTTTTGAGTCCTTGGAATTTCTGGAAACAGGAATTCATTTATGTATTTTTAATCCTGGAAATTCTGGAAAACCCTGGAAGTGATTTTGGGTCATGGAAAGTACTTATAAGTACCGAAAAGCATTTTTCAGTTCTTGAAATTTCTGGAAATTATTTAAGAATTTTTTATTTATCAAATAAAGTTCTCACACATCCTGGAAATCCTTGAAAACCCTGGAAGTGATTTTGGGACATGGTAAGTCCTTAAAAGTCCTGAGAAAATATTTTCAGTCCTTGGAATTCCTGGAAATAGGAATTTATTTATGTATTTTTAATCCTGGAAATCCCAGAAAACCCTGGAAATGCTTTTGGGTCTTGGAAAGTCCTTAAATGTCCTGAAACCATTTTTCAGTCCTTGAAGTTTCTGGAAATTATTTATGGATTTTTATTTGTCAAATAACAAAGTTCTCACACGTCCTGGAAATCCTTAAAAACCCTGGAAAGTACTTTAAAGTCTTGAAAAACATTTTTCTGTCCTTGAAGTTTCTGGAAATTATTTATAAATGTCTAATTTATCAACTAACGAGGTTGTCACACGTCCTAGAAATCCTTGAAAACCCTGGAAAAGGTTTTGAGTCCTGAAAAGTTCTTAAAACTCCTGAAAAACAATTTTTCATTACTTGAAATTTCTGGAAATGATTTATTGATTTTTTATTTATCAAATAACAAGATTCTCACACGTCCTGGAAATTCTTGAAAACCCTAGAAATGGTTTCGTCTCATGGAAAGTCCTTAAAAGTCCTGAAAATATTTACAGCTGATTTCCTTATGCATTCCAGTATTGCATAATGGGCAGGTACTGCCTGATGACGTTATTATTTCGTTGCTGAATTTAAAATGCTAATAATTTATTTAATTAAAAATTTTAAGAAAAAATAAAATATTTTTAAAACAAAAAATTTAAAAACTGGGGATTTTTTTCTCCAAAACTGAATTTATAGTCACATTTCATTTCCTACATAAGTAGGGTTCCCTATTTCACATAAATGTAGGCCTATTAAATCTGCTAAAAAATCAATCGATTCAGATTATATATTTCTACTGAAACTGGAAACAAGCTTTTTTAAAATATTCAAGCAAAGGAATTTTGAACGTTTGCTTTTTGTCTTATATAAATAAATCCCTAAGCTTAGTATCAATGCACCAGGGGGCTCTTTAATCTCATTAGTGTTGGGAGTTAGGGGTTGGGGGCGCTGTGCATTTAGGCCTACCTAAAAAAATGAGCAAATGAGCTCTGAAGCTCAAACCGTGGTTAATGAGCTTTAATCAGATTATACTTAATGTGAGCCTAAAAAAAATTTCAAATATTTTTTTTTCCACAAATGAGAAATATTTAAGGGTGCTAAATGCATTTTGTGTTTGTTTATTTACTCACTTGATGGCATCGCGTGTCAACACTTTAATCAATCAGACTTGGTAGGGTTATTGAATCTGGTGATTGTAGTTGCGTTGTGGAAGAAGTGCATTGAATTGCATTGAAACAAGTGTTTAAATGGAACAAAATACAGTAGCGTTGAAATTGAAGTGTTGCAATGGAATAACTGTTTTGGTTTGAATTGAAATGGAAAAGAAATTCATTAATTATCCTTGAAGGAAGTAATAAGACAAGAATTGCATTGATTTGAATCGAAAAGAATTGCACTGAAAGATGCATTGCTTTACATTAAAGTAGAAACTAAATTTATTAAATTGCTTTGAAAGGATCATTTTAATGCATTGATTTATATTCAATTGATAAGAATGCATTGATTTGAATTGAAAGGAAAGGAAATGCACTGATATGCGTTGAGATTGAAGTGTTGCATTGGAATAAAGAAAAAACTGCATTGGTTTGAATTTAAGTAGAAAAGAAATTTAGTTATTATCCATGAAGGAATTAAGTATAGACAAGAAATGCATTGATTTGCATCAAATAGAATTGTATTGAAAGATTCATTGATTTGCATTGAAGTGAAAAATAAATTTATTAATTTGCTTTGAAATGAACATTTAAGTGCATTGATTTACATTCAATTGATAAGAATGCTTTGATTTGAATTGGAAGGAAATGCAATGATAAGCATTGAAATTGGTGCAAAATTGAAGTATGCTGCTTAGCAATGCAATATAAAATGATAGCATTGATTTGCATTGGCATTTTCAAAAAAATGCATTGATTTGAAAAGAATTGGAAAAAAAAGCAATGTTTTGTATATAGGGACTCAAAAAGAATGCATTGACTATCATTGAAATTGATCGAAATGCATTGATTTACATTGCAAGCAAAAACAAGTGCATTGATTTGAATTAAAATTAAAACAAATGATTTCAATAGAAATATTGGCATTGAAAAATGCATTGCTTTGAATAGAAAATAGAAAAGAGATGCATTGACTGACATTTAAATTGGTAGGATTGCATTGATTTGAATTGAAAAAAATACATTAAACTGCGTGAATTGGAACGAAAAAGTATGTTACTTATCAATACAGTAGAAAGCAAATGCTCGTATTTGCGTTGCCTTTGAAAAATATGCGTGAATTTGAATTCAAAAATGCATTGATTTGAATTCAAAAGTAAATGGATTTGTAATAAAGTGGCAAGGAAAGGCTTTAATTCTCATTGAACAAGAAAGAAAAGTAGGCCTATGTCGATATTAACTGCATTGAGTTTGTATTGAAATCAAGAACAAATGTATTGATTTGAATGTGGAGGAAATGTACCAGTTGGCAACCATTGGCGATGGCAGAAATGCGCAAGTTTTCTAGCTTGATAACATGACCGCTAGATGGCGTTGGTGGTATTTACAAAGGGATAAATTACGCCCCTAGGAGTGTATTCTAGTTGAGGATAAATCCTCCACTGGCGACTGTGGAACTATTTGGCTTATAGTTCCCCGCGCCAATGG
>JAQIXP010002671.1:0-14590 GCA_034700285.1 Proteroiulus fuscus
AATATAAACGATAAAGTAACGTTTGAAAAAATGCATTGAACTGATGTATCAGATCGCGGTATTTCATCAACTACATTCCGACTTACAAACTAGGCGGCGCTCGCATGCAATATTCGGAGGCCTATAGAGCTGTCATCTAACCACGGGTTACTCCATAAAAAGGAGAATACCATACATACTGTAAATGAGTTTTCATTGATTGCCTAATTTCCGGTGCCAGTCAAACATTTTTCTTCTCAGTAGTTCCCTGCCATTCCACTTCATGTTTTTTGGGCATGCATTTCAACTATTGGTATATAGGCCTACTAGGCCTACCATTACTAAGTATATTTGCATGAGATTTATTACTGTTATTATATAGCCCATAGGAAAAGTGAGCTACAGATGGATTTTTACTTCAATTTACACGTGAAGATTTTCAAAAACTGAATGCAATATTGATTTCTTTGGTAATTAGCATATATATATTCACAGAGGATAGAAGTAAAAAAACATGTCGTTTGGTAGAATGCCAAGTGAATATCATCTTCATTCCATTCATCAGAGCCTTAATTATTGCTATAATTCTTCAAAACAAACAATAATATTTTTTTATTTGCTCCATTAGTAAAGCAAGGCTGCAACGTTTTATAGCATGGATGAAAGCAATTGACTATTTATATGGCCACATAAACTATCCATACTTCCACAAAAAAATAAGAAATCATGTAAATTATCCAATCTCAATTCTAATGAATGGCTAGTGTATGATCATCACATGTATGCTAACGTCTCTCTTACTATAAAAATATTGTTACCAAATTAAATGCGAAAATTACCAGAGCTACTACTAGATGGTTCCAGTAACTAGCAAATAATTGTGACTATTTCACCTGTTCGTCTTTTGTGTAAGAATAATGATTAATTATTATTAATGGAATAAGGGAAATTTTAATGTAGGCCTACACCTAGCTTTCCAAGTAATGGATTTTGTTATTTCTTTTCGTTTAAAATTAGCTTTTATTAAAGTGCGACTTCCACTTTAAAAGCAAATTTCACTTAAAGAGGTAGAATTCTGCAAGCGTTGCTCAAAATATATTTGAAAAAAAATAAATTTCATGACATCAGCATAAAAAAGTGATGATTTATGTTAGGTAGATATTAATCTAAATGACTTCAACTTTCATTGAGTTGAAATGAAATTACAAGCCATGTTAATGCACATTTGAAATCCCCACAGTCATTTTACCAGCATTTAATTTAATGGATTCTTCAATTGAAGACACGCATTAACAATTCATAAAAAAAACCTGAATAAAACGAAATTCCTGTCTTCATTCCTACGCGTATGTGATGTCTAGTATTCCTTATATGTCATTTATGTTCACAAGTGTAGCCCATATTTTGAATTCACTAAGAAAATGATGCCATTTGCAGAGGTTTGCATAAACACTGCATAAATAAACTGTCATTTTCCAAATAAAACTGAAAACATGCAGTAGAAATTTTCTGAGATTGTAAGAAAGAAGACACTGAATATTGGGCCATTTCAAAATAATATTCTAGCTTTTTTTAAATAATTATAATTTTAAAAATGAGAAATTTTGTTTGTGAAAAATCTGGTACCAATAATCTTAAAGGGAAATTCCCACTTTGTAACAAGTAAATTTTAAAGTGTATACACTTACAAGATATGAATGGCTGTGGCAATAATAATTGCAGCAAAGCTTCCATATTGAAGAAATTATGACGTCTGCAAAATATACACATTAGGCGTCATTTTTCCATAGATTTTAGCAAGCAGTGCTATTTGGTGGCGCCATCTAGGTCGTGTATGCCTTTTATCTAGTAGAGGGAGCTACACACATTCAGAAAAAACAGCATATTTGAGCTTTCTATTTTCATCCAAATCCACGTATTCAGGACATTTTATCTAATGATCGGTAGGCTCAAATCCAATTGCCATTTCCGTGTCTATCCTAATTTTTCATTATCTTTTTCTTAAAATTAACTTGTTTCAAAGCAGGACTGTCCCTTTAAGTAAATTCCCTAATAAAATTAAGGAATACATGTTGAATCCATAAGTAATATGAGCTGCACGTACTGTTCCTCCCAACATCAAGCGTCAATACCAATGATGTAATTACTAACAATTTCCAATAGCCTATGTGTACTACGTACTGCACTGATATTGTCCAGTAAGGCCCACCACTAAAAACGCATTATCATATGCATGGGCATTTCCCCTGCAAAAATACTTTGAAAGGATTCAGGCAGAAAACTAGGATATATGAACAGATGGTGTGGAAGGATACATGATCGAGAGGATGAATGCAAATATGAGCATTTCCTTCAATGAAAACAATACGCTGCATTGAAAATGTATTTTGCATTTATAATGCACCACAGAGTGGAATAATAGAAGTGGCAGAAAATCAATTCTATCAAATGCATTACGGAGCAAATTTCGCTTTTAATTTCAATTTATTAGATGCGAAATACGAATTAATGCTGCCTAAGCAGTCAGTGCAAGACTGCTGTGCATGAGTAAACAAATATTAAAGCCTAAGACCAGTTGCAATTAAACTCAGGCTAGTGGACCAAATGAAAACGTTTCATTGTCTCACAAATCGATCAGCTCTCAAGTTGAAGCAAACATCAAAGACATGCAAATGATGCTCATTTCAACTAACCATATCGACTGGCCAACATTGCCAGCAATGAAATGCCATCTAGGGAGAAAATGAACACTTATACTTCCCTCAATAGAGATAAGACTCCTCTTTCAAATGTAAAAGCTCTATCTGTGATGGATTAGTTTTAATTACATCTTGGACTAACCTTGGACTAACTAACCCCCAGGACTATGCACTTGCTTAAAAAGTGTACACGTTTTTACTGCCGACTGCAACACCACCTGGTGGACGCAGCATAAACTAAGAGGACAAACATGGTTACCACAAAGCACTGCTCACATGGAGTTTGCCACAGTGATTCAAGATATTCTCACAAGCCTTATATGAAAGATATAAATTTCCAGATAAGCAAATTTTTCCAGCTAAATGTCTTAGATGGGTTAATGCTTGTAAACGAAAAAATTTCACTCTGGAAAAGGTTACAAGGTTTATGTACATCTGCTCTCGCCATTTTTATGGAGGCATTGGTCCAACAACCGAGCATCCAGATCCAATATCTGCTACAGCAAGTGATATTCAAGTAAGAATAACTCTTATACATTTTTCCAATAATCTTAAAAATAAGTTTTTTATATTAAGAGCATGTTCTCTTCAAAAGTTGTGCAGATAGTGGTGTTGCATATCATAAATTAATTCACAGCACCTGCAGCACTATTACAGACATTTGCATGCTAGATTTATATGGATAGCTTACAATAGTATAATCTTGGACTAACAGGTATAATTAAGCTTCTAAAAACAGTAATATTTAAATTTTACATTTGCAATTTAGACCCAAAGGTTCTTAAATCCACGTGGAAAACGTCAGAGGAGCATTCCTTCTACAGGGCAAAATGTTGCTGTAGAACTTGAAACATCAGGTAGGCTATGCATTTCATGATAAAGTAGCTTGCAGCACTGACTATGTAAACCCATTTGTAAATTTATCCATTTGGTGTAATTGATAGGTTATAAATGCACTTGCTTAAATGTGTATTTTATATAGCTGCAGCACACTTAAACAGCCATAATGAGGAAGTACCACCGAAGCGCATGAAAACCTATGGACAAATTATCATACCAACTGTCATTCCTCAGATGCAAGGAAGTTCTCTGCAGACTTTGAGACAGGACACATGTACAATATTCAAATCAATCTTGGATGAACGACCAACTGTCAATGGACCTGCAGTGCTTGATGGGACAGACTCTATTTGCAACACAGATTATGCCACTACTGCACAAATCAGCCTTAGGGAACCAAGCAACGTGTTTGTCACTCCTATCAAGAATGATGACAGAAAATGTACGACTTTAAGCTTGGCAATGCTTATCAGTGAAAAAAACAATAATGTGCAAACCAAATCTCAACTTCATGAGATTTTATCAACTATGCATATGGGATGGCATATTGGATGCAATGAGTTATCTACAATTACATATAGTAAGATAAATACCACTGATGTACTGTGCTCAGTAACTGTTGATTGTAATACAGGCCTATTTACAATATTTCTTTCTGGTCATGAGATTACAGCCTCTCCTACATTAATTCTGCCTGAATACATATCATCTACAGAAGATGTGAAAACACTACTGACCACTGTTGAAGATGTAAAGATGTGTAAGGGGATATGCCAAGACTCGCAGAAAATCAAGCAGTCAATTCATTCTGAAGAGAGAAGCAAGAACTGCCCCTTAGTTATTAGCAGCAGAATAAAGCAACGATGCAAGTGGTGCAAAATACGCTACGATAGTAAGGCGAGGCGAAACAGGAAACCCAAAAAACAATGTTCCAAATTATCGCCTAATAAATCGGTTGTTTACATTAAGCAACAAAAACGCAATCTTCTTTTATTGCGAAGAAAATTATTTAGGGCCAGACAAAAATTTAGGAAAATGCTAGAAAACGGCCATGTTTTAAATCCTGAAGATAGCAAATTTCTTTCTACAATTGTCAGAAAAAACAAAAACCAATCTGGAAAGAACATACTATTGAAACTAATGCTAGAACAACAACTGAAAGCAGCTTCTGTCACCAAGCAAGGAATGCGATGGCACCCTGAGATCATTAAATGGGCAGCTTATCTCCACCATAAGTCTTCATCAGCTTATGAAGAAGTTCGCCAGTCTGGGTTTTTTGCACTACCATCTCGTTCAACTCTTTATCGGTCAACTATGGGCTTTAAACATGAACCAGGATTTCATGCTCATGTACTTGAAGATATGTGCAAACAAGCTAAAATTGAAACTGTTGCAGATCATCAAAAGTATGTTGCCCTTATTCTAGATGAAATGAACATCAAAGACATTGTTTACAGTAAACACACAGGAAAAATACTAGGATTTGCAAATTTAACAGAAACTGGAAACCAAATTGGAGACCTGTTATCAAAAATTGAAGGACATACAGCTGATCACAAAATGGCCACCAACATGCTAGCCTTATTTGTTCGTGGCTTAACTTCAAGTTTTAAATACTCCTTTGCACATTTTCCCACTTATTCCACAAGTGCACAAAGTTTGCAAGCCATTGCCTGGGAGGCCATAGAAAAGCTGGAATCGTACGGTTTTCGTGTGCTTGTTGTTGTGGCAGATGGTGCGACATCGAATAGAAAGTTCTTCAAACTCAGTGCAGATGACCCAGAATTGCCATATAAAGCTGCAAATGTATATGCATTAGATGAAAAACGTCCTATTTATTTCATATGTGATGTCCCACACTTGCTTAAAACAACAAGGAATTGTCTTTTGCACAGTAACACTATGTTCAAGCCCAGGAGAATGCAAAAAAACAAAAAGGATCTATTATGGTCTCATGTTTCGGAAGCATACATCACAGCAATGGAAACCAAATACAGAATTGCTTGGAGGCTTACCCATGAGCACATTTACCTTTCACCACGTTCTCTGATGAATGTTCGCCTTGCTGCACAAGTCCTCAGTAACAGAACTGCTGCAGCTATTGAAGAAGTAGTAGGGAAAAAGGCTTCAGAAACAGTAAACTTTATACGGCATATGAATGACTGGTTTGACTGCCTTAATGTAAGCTCCCGATATTCAGGACGAAATACAAGAAATTCAAACCTCCTGCCTTACACTTCCATTGATGATCCCAGGTTTAAGGTTAGTTACTGTAATTCTTATGTTGGTGACTAAATTTGTAAATATATATTTACAAAAATATATTTGTAAATGTTAATATTTATCATTTATCATTGTATAGTGGTTACATGAGGTATTTCTTGGTTACCTAAATTCATGGAAAGAGGAGGTTGGCAGCTTACCAGATGTATCCACCAAAAATCGAAATTTGTTGTTTTATCAGCACCAACATATGAAGGCCATAAAATCACTGGTATGATTATTAACTTAAAGATATTGCCTGTGTTTAAGTGCATGCATACATGAGTAAATTATTTAATTTTTAGACTAATTTTGAATCATGCATTTTCCTTATCTTGTCTTTTTATTTGATTTTTGGTTTTTTAGTGAATGCTATCACTGAAGCTGTAAAATTTCTCCTGAAGAAAGGTGCTGGTTATGTGTTGACAGCATATTTTAATCAAGACATCTTAGAGCAGGAGTTCTGCAAACAACGCCACAGAGGTGGTGGAAATGAAAATCCCACAGTGACACAATTTAGTGCTTCAACAAAGGCATTAAATGCAGCATGCCGATATGCTGCTAATAAGTACTCTGGAAATACTAAGATAATAGAATAAATAATTTGAAATTTTTTTAATTACTGCAATGATGTATGCAAAATGCAAAACCTTAGTTTAAAAAAATTAAAATGGCATTTCAGTACTTAAGTCTTCGCCGCAGACCCTGTTTGTTACTAGCCTTTTCCTTTTTTCATTTTTCTTTATCTAATTTTTTGTTGTGGATTTTTTTTTCATTTTTTTCCTTCAGAATCCTGACAGCCAGATTTCCTTGATTCGTTAAAAATGTGGTGATTATAGTCTTGAATATTGGACTATATTTTTCGTTTTTGCCAACCATTCCTTGCCAAAGTTTATTGACTTCACTATCTTCAGAAATAATGTTGAGCACAAGCTGGAGTCGATCTTCACATAACACATTGGTATAAGAAGGTTCAGCCAACTTTTCCAAGCGCAGGAACAGTAGGAAACAAGGCTCTGACACAAAACATAGGCCTCCACGGTTGATGGTCGCTGTAAATTTTTCGGAGTTTTTTGTTGCAGTTCTCTTGGTTATACATGAAATGAATTTTTCATACTCATCCTCATTTAACATCTTTTTAGCTTGTTTACGTGCCTACGAACTATTGCACCTGCTGTATAACGGAGTCCCATTCTTTCAATGTCAGATAGGTCATTTTGGTTTTTTTGTTCAGTAGTCATTACAGAAGGGAATTCAGTTGCTGCATACAGTGTAATTAGATGAGTAAACAGGTGCCTACAAAAAGTCTGAGCTAGGTGCATCATCAATCTGTTGTCATTTTCATTCCCAAATAGTAGCTTGACACAGGCCATCTCGAATGTTGAGCACTTCCGTAGTTGAGATACTTTCTCCCAATACTTCCCATATGTTGAATTTCCATAATTTCCTCCAATAGTTCAAAATCCAGATCTATTTTCGTTGTCAACTGAACAGTTTCTGCTAGCAATGGAGATGTGGTTTCCATAACCAACTTTTCTAGACATTTTTTCACCAACTTCTCAAATTCATTTAAGCTAATATTGCAAATCATATCAATGTCATCCTTACGATTAACTCTCTTAACACTGTTTTTGACATTCTCATCTGGTACAGGATTGTCCAAGGATTCAGCTGATTTCTGACAAGCTAAACAGGTATACATTTCTTGTTCAACTGCTTCTGAATTTCCATCTATCACACCTTCACATTCCATGTGCAGCCACATATTGCAAGCATCACAAGCAATCCAATCCACAAATTCACCTAAAAGGATGGAATGTTTTTGGTTGTTTATAGCTTTGCCCAAATTAGTTGTATGCATAATTATGTTTTCCTTAATACTAAAAAATGTATTAACACTATGCACTATATTCAGTTAAGATTATTACCTATTGGCTTTAAGCATGGCTTTGCTGCACAGATGTCACCCATGTTTTAATATTTTGATGCTTCTCAACCTTGTTTCTTTTCCAATAATTATAAATTATAAGACAGTTAAATGCAAATCAATATTTATTCACTTAGAATGCTATAAAAGCATGCTGAACACATGTGGAGAATAACAACTGCTTGTACACATGGTTGCTCATAGTGTCGTGCGAGGGCACTGTAGTCGGCAGTAAAAGTGAGTACATTTTATTACTATGGGCAGCATTGTAAGTGCATAGTCCTGGGGGTTAGTTAGTCCAAGGACTAACAGTAGAATTTCTAAAATTGATTGGAATATTTTGTTAATTAGTGATGCTGTTATAATGGTTTGAATCCAGCCATAGCCAATGACTGGATTGGTAAATATTAAACTCATGAATACTTGCCCAAATGAGCCACGTGCTCAACCAGAACACGTGCATATATATCAGCACCATCTTCCAGCAATAACTGTACGAATGTACCTTTAATGTCTTTTCACTCCTATGTTGCCTTCCCCTAACGAATAGAAGACTTACACTACTGGAAAACATTTGGGGCTTGTAAATCGTACACCTATATAACTTTTTTTTCATTATTACAATTTAGCACTTGCAACCCCCCCGACCTCTGAACTTCTGAAGTCACAAATACCACCCAGTGACCCTGCCTATACGCTCGTATATATTACTCAACAAAGAAATTCGCTACCCCACACACCCTATTCCTCATGAGTAATTAGCATAGTAGTCGATCACCCCTTCCCCCAGGTAAAATTAACTACGCTTACAAAATACAACCGACAGTCATTTTTACTTCTTCCAAGAAAATGTCTAACCTGTCCAGGCTGTCTAACTCTAAAAGACCAAGAAAAGCCCAAAGTCTACGACGCCACAAACACCCCTGGATCAACACTTTACCGTCATTAAATTACAATCAATGTACGGTACACTACAAACACATTTGTAGGCATTTTAAGTTTACTTTTACTTCAACAGTGGCTATTACGATGGGAGGCGGGCGTTCGCCCATTTCAAACAATAAATAAACATACTAACCTTGATTGCTGAAACAACTGGACCTTGCCTTCCTCCAGGAATGCAGCTAAGTTAAACTATTTTAACATTTTGATTTCGGAATTGTAACAATATTCGCAAAAACTTTTAAGTTCTTCTGTCCCACGTCGTTGTCCGTTGGTCAATTTTTCACAGCATGGCCACCACAAAAGTATTGCGTAAGCTAGCAGCTATAGAGCGCATTGTAACGTTCCCAATTTTTAAATCATAGAAAAGTACAAGAGCGATACGGAGCGCTCCAACTCAATGGAAGAGTCCAACATTTCCAGAGGGAAATGACAAATTCAAAATATTTTTAATAGGCCATATAATTATTAAGGGGAACAAAAAAAGCTTCAATATGAAGAAATCATTTTTTATTTTTTTTATAAATACCTGTTGGCCATTACAAGTAAAAGAATTACAAGCAATTTCAATTATGTATTTCTAAGAAGTTTCCAGAAGCATTATTTTTGGCAATGGGAACCATGAAGTGCAGACAAAAAATGAAAATTGTCCTTTGGCTTTTTCGATACCGCTAAACACCTTTAAGCTTTGGTTCTACAGTTATGGAATGTAAAAAGATGTTTTGAGTAACTGTCATCAACAGTCTGCAACCTCTAGTTCTCCTTGCCAAAAAGTGGTTAGAAAATTAACTGTCAATATCAAATCAATGTTAAGAGCTAATTCGCAGTAATTCCATCTTCCCTTAACTCGGTAGAAAAAAGTACAAAATGCTGTATAGAATCCAGCGACGATGATTGGAAGGGTGAACCCTTATTTTCCACATCATCAGTCATAAATTTCTGGACAATAAACATGTGCAAAAGATGCACTGCAAAGTGATACTAATAACTAAAATACCCTAACACTACTACCCATTTGTGTATTCCATCTCCAATGCAGTTAGTTAAAACATGAAAGGAAGGGAAAAGTGAGGTTAGTGTAATTGAAAAACACGTCGGATGAGTGCAATTTAAAATAAAATTGGTGAAGGTAACAGAAAAACCATATGAAAAATTATTCAGTCGCAAAATGTATCCGTTATTCTGACATCTTAAACCAGGGCCGGTCCGACAACTTTAGATCTTATCAAACGTCTATCAAGCCGATTTCGGGTGGATGCATGTCGACGAACATGTCGTCGACGGGTACGTCGATGCCAGTTTTCATGGCCGGAATCTCATTTGAGGAAGATTCCTGCGAGCTAATACCCAGTTGCATTTGCAGGTATAAGCTGTAAGCAGAGAAATTCGCCTTGAATATGATATAATTCGCAAAAAAAAAATTGCTAGAAAAAGATTTTCTGAGAATTTACCATGTGCTCGAAGAAGCGATGAAATGCAAAGCAGGTTTCTGGAAGCCATTGAAGGAACTAGCAGCTGCGACCGTGTAGGCCCCCATGTCTTCGAACATTAGCCAATCGCCAACATCCAAATTCGGAAGCTGGCAATTCTCGATGATGCGGTCAATGCCGTCGCACGTTGGACCCCAAACACTACAGCTGCCGATGGTCTGCCACTTAGCCTCCTGCAATGAACAAGTCAGGATTGAATTAAAAATGGTGGCTCGGAAACTGCATCCATTCCCTTCCTAAAACGACGTCACACTTACTTTCAACGGAATGGCGGTGTTAATAATGGCATGATCGTAAATAAGGCAGTTGAAAGAGCCATAAACACCGTCGTTCACGTAGTACATGTAAGCGGGGTCTTCGATGCCCGGATGTTCGGGCTGGACAACGCGTTTGGCAATGATATTAACGCAAAGGGTGAATGCAGAGGCAACGTAATAACGGCCAGGCTCGGCGATGATTCGGACGCCACAGTTGGAAGGAAAATAGTCATCTAAGGCAGCATTGATAACGGCAGCGGTCTATAGACAGAAAATGACATGTCAGAATTGTGAAACAACTTTGAAAGACGTTAGATAACTAAACGGGTCTCACATCACTGAACGCCAGCGGAGATGAAACCTGGCCGGGATAGCCGCCGCCTATGTCCAAGAGCTCAAAATGGTAGCCGATCTGTTCAGCGTATTCGAAAAGGCCTCGGGCGGCCTTGATGGCACGATGGTAAGTTTTGGCATCTTCGCAGCCGCTTCCCACATGAAAGCTGACCCCAACTACATTCAGCTCCAATTCTTTGGCAACTTTCAGCAGAGGGATTGCCTTCTCCGGTTCCACGCCAAATTTGATGCCAAGCTGACAGCGAGCCTTGCCGTCCACACGTATACGAATGACCAACCTGAGGAGATTTTTAAACTGTTACACCAAAATTCTCATTCAGGGTCCCCAAAAATTTGTAACAACTAAAATTCCTCGACTTTCCAGCTTTTTCCCTGACCTTAAATCATGCAATTAAATGAATTAAGATTATTAAAATTCTACAAAAATGTTGTATGCTAATAATATTTAGTGATTTCACGTGATTATAAACTTGGAAGTGAAGATACAAACAAATTATTTTAATCAATGCTTTTCCTGTGGTATTTGGCAATAAGACTGCTTGTTAGTTGAACAGCTCTTACACTTTCCTATTTTATCAGTGAATTTGACTTATTAACAAGTTTTTGATTTTGTGCCTTTTAAAAGTATACGCTCGTATAACTTCATAAAAAATTGGAAATAATGCAGCTGCACTTTAATAGAGAACTATTTATTGCACATCCCCAAAATGCTAGTCTAGTGCATACGGTTGCTAGCAATTTAGCAAATTCTTTATTAAAAGTTAAATTGGGCAAAAAAAAACTGTCATTGCCAATGATCATGCAATTCCCTGACATTCCAGGTTGTGGGGAATATTATCGTGTAAAAATTGCCAGAAGCTGCTGGGTAGATAATGCCAAATTCTTACTTTGCGTCAGGGAAGACTGCTTTCACTTTATGGAGTTCGGCTTCATTATCGAAGGTCATGAGGCCGACGCCATGGTTGGATGCAAATCGGATGAAGGACGAGGTTTTGCAAGGATTGGCATAGATGATTCGAGAGGGATCGACGCCAAGATCAAGAACTTTCTGAATCTCGCTCTAAATAGAAAACAGAACTGCATAAGGACAATGTTGGTCGGCTAGTGTTGGCTATTTGGGACACTTCAAATATATTTGCTCGGCCTACATCTTAAAAACTAACAACAGATTCCACGCTGTCATTTCCTATGCTGTTAAGGACCAACATTAATTAATAATATGCACATCCAAATAACACTAAAAATTCGCAATTTGGCAACAATACCTTCAGTAATTGTAGCTCGATGGTGCCAAAGCACTCGCATCTTGCCAGAGTTTGAACTTTTAATAATAACCCAACATCCCCAACCCTCTTTTGCATAAAAATGCAAAATACCAATTAAATTAACTTGCTGGTTGTTACAACTTCACATTTGAAGATATATGAGATCATTAAAAAATGATTTCCTTACCCCTGCATGGCTACACATCCTTACCATGAGGCGTTTTGAACTAGCAACAATCCATTAGTTAAAAAAAAATTGGAAGTTACGTTTCAGGATAGCAAGAGGCAGCTTGCTCCTACAACGGTCGGCTATTTACCAATTGAAAAAGCATGACTGGCGATGTGGAATTCAAGAATTGGACTATGCAAAGGTTGCACTTATCAAAAATGCATGATATCTAGACATTAATGCAAAGCCAATTTTAAATTTGCAGAATTGTCCAGCAGATGCCACATCACACAGCCACAAATAAACAAGTCTTTGAGGTGTGAATAACCATTACTCAAACTTTCAGTAATTTTTGAAGAGCAAAAACCGGCAGATTTATGCTCAAAAAGCTCCCTAGATATTACTGATTGGTTAGTTAGTTTGGAGCAAACATTATTTTGTAAAAAAAAATTCGCAGGCAATTAATTTCAGGCCGATACACACCTCAAAGAGAAAAAAAAGTTTACTTACTTGAGAGGTTATTTAGTTTACCTTTGATCGAAATTATGTGGTCTTAACTCTTCGGCCCATCGCTAGCAGTAGTACTAGTAGTTTTCCCACAGATTACTCAGTTTAGGTAGTAAGGAAAGGTGCAAATTCTGATCAACACTGGCAATGTACAATCATCCACTTATTCAACTGGGACATCACACGCAATTGTTTCAGGTGGCGCTCTTTTTATCGCTGCAGCCTGCTTCCACAACCTGGGCATATTAGTGCTAGCTTACCTTAGAAGCGCAATCAAATCCTGTGCCCAAAGCTGCCAGAACTTCAAGCACAGTAGTTGTATCATTGCACTTGACAGCTAGAAAATAAAACACCCATAACTCACTATTTGAACTGCTTTTAGCAAATAAAAACAGTGCAGACTATTTAAAAAATATAGCTACCATAGAATGGTTCGACACGGGGTAGAGTCAACTTCCACATTTTGTGCTTTCGGACAATATCCGACAAATCCACAACGTAAAATGGCTCTTCCCTCTCCTACAAAGAATAAATGAATCATTATTAATTATGCATGGATTGCAAAATTGAATCTCTTGAATATAATTGTGGGTTTTAAACTTACTGGATCAGCAGCCATCTCACGAACAACATCAACTGCCGATCTTTGGTCCTCAATAACATTGATAATTCCGCCGCGAGTTTCAAAATTCATTTTTGGTTGAGAATGTGAGAATGTAAAAAACTTTTGAGCTTACGACGAGGGTACAATACGGTATTCGAATTAAGGGATTATGGAATTAACTGGAATTTTCTTAGAAATACTTAATCTGAAATAAAATTCTTATTTTAGATAATTTGCCCATTGTGAAAACAGCAATAGATGCCAGAATTAAGCTTCACTTACTGAGCCAACAGAACCTTTCACCCGTTTAGCCAATATCAGCTTGGGTCCCAAGGAGGGCCGGTGTTTACAGCCGGGCCGGAATTTTCAACGCGGAAGAAGGAACCCTCGTGGGTTTTAAATTTTTGGCAGGAACTACCGCCCTAGGAAGAAAAATGGCACCATTTTAGCAAATGTCACAATGAATGGGGGGAAAAGGTTACATTGGAACACAATGAACAAGTGTGAACCAGTCATAACCAGCTTCCCCTCTTTCGTAAAGTGTGAAGCCCCCAGAAAAGCTTTTTTCCCCTCTGCCATGGAAAGTGCAAACGATAATGTGGTCAATTCCTTATATTTTTCAAGCGCTGATGACATTTGATATGCTTAGATTGTACATGCACTTTAAAATGTGCTTTTGTTTGAATAAAGTCCATTCAATAAATGGAGGCCACATACTGGTCACGAGTAGTTTACATTTGCAGATAAATTTCATATTAATCTACTCTATTCATGAATTGAACAATGCACATTGATCTGCTTTATGACTCACAACATAACATTATGGCAGAGTAATCCAATTAGATTCATAGTTCATAATTACGTTACCCACAGCCCCATTGTAGTGATATTTCCTCCCAGTTGAAGATACAATTAGTTTAGCTTTTTCTCCTTTTCATAAAATTTATTTTTGATTCAGATAAGAATAATACACTGTATATGTAACAGGATTATTTTTATTGGAGTTTTATTTAAAAACCTCATTTGAAAAACCCTTTTTTAATTGAAGTGTTAAATTTGGATTATTTAAAAAATTAATTAAAATTTTTTTCTTCATCTAATGTCGTATCCCTGACTTTGCATTCAAACGAGCCTTGCTTTCAGAGATGCACGGTATTAGACTAGAATTCTAATCTAGTACCTAATCCTCTAGTCGGACTAGAAAATTGTGAACTTTGCTTTAGTCCTAGTCTAGTCGACTAGAATTTTTTTCACACCATTTAGTCTAGTCTAGTCTAGTCCACTCGTAACTGCTA
>JAQIXP010002672.1:0-14588 GCA_034700285.1 Proteroiulus fuscus
ATATGTACCGTTAGTTAACATGGAGATTCCCATAGGAGCATGCATTTTTTAAAAGTGTGGACAGCCCCCTTAAGATAATTTTAAATCCACGTTCAAAATATAAGATCTAATATTTGTTTAAAGGAAATTACAGATAACCACCCAAGCTAAAACTTTTGGATACAGCGAGTGTGGGCCGTGACGATCATAAATATTACATGAACTTCGAGGGCATATTTTAAAAACGCAAGCTTGCTATTCGCTGGTTTAGTTCTGCGCTTATGAAAATATGATATGTAAATATTTGTAGTTTAGAACAAGAAATGGCTGGCACAAATCACACAGTACCACGTTTACTGGGTGAAAAACAAATGCATATTTAATGGCAATTCACCTACTGTAGCATACGTGTAGCGAGACCAACTGGAATACCGGATTAAAAAGTGGCTGAAATCGTGATCAGGGCTAAACCTCGAATTTTGAGTCCTTGCCGTAGCTTATGAAGTTTGATTTGTGAGGAAAACGTTATGGCCGCAGATCTTATGTAGATCATAGGCTAATTAGCCTACTGTATACCATGGCTATATACTAATGCAAATGCAAATATGAGTGTTTAGTAATAATTATTCCAAGAAAACCTTTACGAAGCCTAACCTTTAGAAACGTGTAGGTGTTTCCAAGCACACCTGTTTTCTACGTTAAAGGTGCATTCCTTCCCTTGACGAAATTATAGTTCTAAAATGGGGCTCAATTGCACGTACCAGTTACATTTGGTTTGCTGGCATATGCACGTGCATTGAGTCCCATTTTGGAACAAAAAATTTTGGCAATGGGAATGCTCCTTTATGGTTAGTACATGACAGCAGTTATCTGGAAACCAGACCTCTCCACTGTAGCAAGTTCAAGTGCAGCACTTTGGAAATGGATATGTAGGCCTACATAATCCCGTGAAATTGCTGCTTTCTTTAATTTTGATATATAAAAATCTTTTGAGGCCATAAATTGTCAATTTTCTAGCTGTTATTAAGTTGCTGACATTAGCGTTTAAGCTGCCTCGATGCGTTGTGCATGCATCGTAACGGGTGCAGTATGCGAGCTAGAGAACACTTAAATAGCGCATAATTTGGCATGAGGGCAATCGTTTAATTTAAAATAATGGGTTACTTGGCCATGAGTTGTTAATTAGTGCCATACTAATATTTGAAAATGTTAAGGCTGTTACATTTTGTCAATGAACGAAGGCGGTTTTGTGTGGGGGTGTAACTGAAATTACAATGAGAGTAGTAGTTGACATAATTATTTTCTGCGGTTTCCGTTGTTTTTATGAAACGATAGGCTTTACCTGTAGAATACAGTTCAAAACTTAATTTAAAATTTTTTTTTTAATACTGTATGAGTTTTATTGAGGTGGATTTTTATCATGATGTTTGACCGTAGACTATATGCTACGTGTAAGCTGGATTTCCAATATTTTGCCCATTATTTACAAATTTTCGTTTTGTTTTATGCCTTATTTCCATTCATTTCGTAAGGTGTTATAGTCATTTCTAAAAGTTTTTGGCCCTGGCTACCGTGGATTTCCATTGCAAACCAGGGCCGAAAATTATTGGAATCGACTGTGTGGGCCAACTTCAATTTTTTTGAAGTTATGTCATTTCACCTTTAGATGATAAAATATAATAAAAAAATTCATATATTAAATTCCGACAAAATCCTTGGAAAAGATTAAAATTACTGCATACACTTGGGAAAGTTGTTTCAATTGTAGTAAAATTGAAATTGTTTTGAATAACCTGAAAACGAAACTGTTGTAGTTCATGCAGGGAATAAGAAAACCTATTGGGTGGAAATTATTCAGCGTGTAGCAATCCTGTTTAATTGAAGTATACGATACATGATAGGCTATATGAGTTTTAAAATGTTTTAATAAGTTGTGTACACAGAGTATCGTATTTAGATTGTTTTTGGATTGCATCGAGAACTCATTGTTGGCAATTACAGAGCTCTATTTGCAGTCAATAAATAAATCTTTCTTAAAATATTGATGTTGGCAACTAAACGAGAAAACCTTGAGCAGGCAACCGGTTTCAACTTAGACTTGATAAAATGTAAAATTTCGAATTAATGATTTATGTTTGATGCAAATCTTTTAAAGTAGTTGTTCAGGGGTAAACCAAAAGTCAGGTGAAGTATTTTTGATTGACAATTTCATTTAGCATTGTTTGTCAGTGCTTAATAGAGATGGGGGGGGGGGGGGGAGACGGACCTAATTTTCGTATCTTATCTTCGCATAAACTTGTTTTATTAATAAACTTATTTGGACATTAGTACGGCTGGTGTACAATGGCTAATAATTGTCATATCGCAGTTATCAGAGGTTATGTTAGGAAAAATGTTTATGTTAACTTGTGTTGGAACATAGCATAAATAAACATTGCTCTTTCTCTTTAAAATTTTTAGAAATCACGAACCACATATGTGAAACATTCGTACATTTTCAATGATTATGTCTTTTAATAACATAATTTATCGAAATTTTTATTTTTTATATTTTCAGATTTCTCCGTCCGGCCTTGGCTTGCCTCATTGGTCGTATTATTTCCGAGTCTCAGACGATAAGGTAGCATGGCATTTTAGGAAGCAGACACTTGCAAATCTTTAAACAACACTAAGATTTGTCTTAATAATATTTATTCCATGCAGATTACGAAAGCATATATGCAACTCATGAAAGATTTGGCGCAGCAGTTGGGCGCCACGAGTCAACAGTCAGCCTCATTCGCTGACGAAGTTTTCCATTTTGAGAGGAGAATTGCGGAGGTAACGAATATGCATCGCAAATCGTAGCACTAACACGCCTTTTCAAAAAATTATAGTGAATTTTTGTAATGTAAATTCTTTGTTGAATAAATTTAGATTCTGAAGGATACTCCTATTCTTGATAAAGATAATGATAAAGAGAAAGATAACCGAGAAGATGATAATAGAAAGGTCACGATTAAGGAACTCCGGGAAATTTCTCAAAGGGTGAGCAAACGATCTTCGTCGTTAATTTGCAAATGTTTGTGCCGTTTACACAATAATCTACTGCTTTTGTTTATGGAGTGCGGATGTCCTACACATCCTGAAATGTTTTCTAATTCCTAGATTTTGCTTGTATTCTGTCTTGGGATTCATGGGTTTTTTGTATTTTGATCCTTTTTGTTTCAAAAATGGGGCTCAATTTATGAATACATTTCGGTTGGTACTTTTAAACGCAGAAATACCAATTTTATTGTGTTTACAACAATTTGTAACATTTTTTCTGCTCAATAGTATTTTGCATACTTTCCCCTTCTTTTGAATGTGAAAGCACCCAAAAATTTGTAATAACAAGTATTTTTTCCTTTAAAAGGAATATGGAAATCTCCAGTATTAGGCACAATCATGTATAGTTTAAGTCAATTTTATTATATATTTGCTTAAATTGCAGATAATTTGGATCGATCATTTGAAAGCATTTTTACCACTAGCGTATATATCCGAAAATACCCCCGTATACGTAACCTCAACACGTTATTTGTCAGAAATCTCTACAATTTTATCAACCACTGACATGGGGTAGGAATCTACAGTTTCTATCGGTTTTTGAATAATATTATTATAAATTGCTAGGTCAAAATTGCAAATTGTTATATTTGTAACTTTTCAGATCTCTCAATTCTTATTTGATATGGACTTTAGTATTAAAATATGCTCCATACCTTTCTAAGGATTATCGAAATGCATTTGATACGTATTCACGAGTTTACACCGGTGAGAACAATCTTTTTATTCTATGAGAGTAAAATTTATGCTGGTTTTTCGTGTTGTCACTGCTTGTATATGTATATATGGGAAATATTTACAACTTGCTTGCATTTTAAATAGGCGCTGTTGAACCTAAACCTCGTTGGGAGTTTTGCATCGAAACCACAGACAGCATATTCCATTTGTCTCTGCTATCCTTGTTCGTCGAGCACAATCTGGATGAGGAAACTTTTGATACAGTAAGCCATGGAACATTTTGAATTTCGAAACAAACTATGTAGGATCGTCTTGTATATCTCGCAGCAATTGTTTTTAGGCCCATGATGTTTATGACAGTGTTCATAGTGCATTTGTAGACACACTGCGGCACGTTACGTGGATGGATTCAGCAACTCGAAATCTTGCTGTTGATAGGGTTCATATAATTTATTCCATTAAATCGAGCTGACTATTGTCGTATTTTAACTGTTGCTAATGTGTGTTTCTATTCTCTTAAAGATACAGAATATTAATTCCAAGACCAGTTACACTGCTTTCCGCATCGATGATACCGTTTTAAATGACTATTACGATAAGGTATTGTAAAGCATTGTTTCGTTAACTTTACTTCTGTGAAAAAAAAAAACATAATAATTTTGTGTTTGCTTTTCTTTAAGCTTTCCGTCCTTAAAACCGATTTTTCACAAAATATACAAAATGGTGCTTTGTTTCGGCGGTGGCAGGTGGAGAGTGCCCTTAAGATTGATTCAAGAAATTACTTGTAAGTCTAATGCAAGATAATTTTCTTTCATTAAGAAAGAGGCTGAATGTTCATTAATATTTTTGAAATTAAATTTATATTGTTCAGGGAATTCAAATTGTCCGAAGTGAATCCATATTATGCCGATTTAAACCAAATCAGTAAGTTTTATCACTAATTGCCTTTCTTCAAAGTGATTTATAATTCTGGATTAATATTGGGGCTGTTCTTTTTAGCCTTGAATCCAATATTATTACAAGACCACCTTTTCAGCACCAGCTGTCCAAGGTAAATGGTTTTAGTGCCTGCTGGAAGAACCTGATCGTAATCATTAAACTGCAAAGTTAGAGGGGGGAAAAATAATTAGGCAAATTTTAACGTGTCATGTCAAGTGGAATTTTCACTGCTACTTGTCTAACCAGTTCTTAACATAATTTTTTTTCTTTGAGAAAATTTGAGGTGTTAAATTTTTGATTTGTGCATGACAAAAGCATTCAAATTATTGGAAAATACATACTTACACCCTTATTATCTGACTGAACTTAGTATTTAGGGTTTCATTCAACTATAAAAAATTAATTTCTCCGTTGACTAATTGTATGTGTAATTAATTCCCTGCAGGTATCTTATCTATGGTGCCTTAGGATCATATTATGGACATGGGTTAGTGCAAGGCTTTGAAGAAGTAGGTAAGCATAAAATTATCCTCACATTTGCCATGCACTTTGAACTGCCGGACTATGCGTTTAATCCTTTTTTCATAATGAAGGCAAGACGTTCGATAGAAATGGTTACACGCCGATATTGTGGAATAACGAAACGATGGTTGCATTTGCCGAACATCTCACCTGTTTATCCAAGCATCACGAGGAATACGGTCTGGACGTAATACAGGTAGGTGCAGCTACTGTAGATTTTGTTGTAAGAACTTGAAAAATGAAAAGAAATATCATTGGATATCCATTTGCAGTTGCCGAGTTTCAAGAATAAATCTTTGGCCAACAGTTTTGCGGATATTGGAGGCATAACTCAAGCCTTTTACGTAAGCACTCCTTCTTTTATTTCAAATGGAAAATAATATTTTAAATTCATTGTGTGACATCTCTTTGTTTGATCCATTTCTGAAGTAAGACCCCGTTTGTAGTTAAAAGCAAATCCAGCAACTCTTTTGGTTGAGGTCATGAGCAAGACTATAAAAGTGCAAAGTAGAAAGTTGGGTAATATCAATGCAGGTGATTCCTGTTGAAAATTGTTATGAGTGTGCAAATTTCTGTTTGTGCATGAGGTTTTTTTGGTGCTTGAATCATGTAGATAGGCATACGCTGACACTCATGAAATAGATAATACAAGGTCCGATTGTCCATTTAAAATAGTTCTATGTAACTATCATTCACCGAACGCTCGTTGATAATTTTTATTCCATTTAAAAATACATAGACACAGAAAATAGACAAGAATTTTTTTTCCTCAATCCGATTGAGAAAAAAGAATTTCAATGGAGAAGTCTGCATATATAGTATTCGCTATATAGCATTGTAATTGGTTTTGAGACCTTAGCGTATATTTTATGCATAAAATTGCTTCAGTGCATTAAATGTCAGGGCTTAGGTTAATTTTTTTTTACTATGCTGTTACTGAAGCCTACTCATTAACACCTCAACTTATTTAAAATTAAACTGCTAAATTTTAAGGATAATGTGACATTTTCTTAAAATTTATTAACTGTAATTAGTTAACTCCATTTTGTGTATTTACTTGCTTTTAATTTTTTTTTATTACATTACTAGCTGTGATATTTCGGAGAATGCATTTTTTCTCACTATTTTTTTCCGTTGGTAAAAAAAAGTTATTTTGTTAGGGTTATCTTTTTTTTAACCGGCTACTAAAATCTGGCCAAGTTAAGGTGAGAATTGGTATAGGCAAAACATGAGAAATAAATGGTTTCATCAATACAGTTGCTACCATTCCTAGCATTATTTTACATCTCTAAGAGTTCCTTGATGAATATTCTGGTCAATATTAAAGAAACTGGAACAAAGTAAATAATTATAAAACAAAAACAAAAGCATTGCCCATTGGTATCAGTGACTCCTATAATTAAGATTACCCAATTATAACACCTTGATGTCATTATTGACATTCAGTGTTTCACCCATTGCATGTATTTCCATTCAAAAATGCTTGGATATTTTTTTGCAGATTTATAATTTTGTAGTTTTCATGTGATCAAAATACATTAGTAGTTAAACTGTTTGCACAATGTCCTAGGCAATTCTTGTCTTAGGAATGGCACAACGTTGCTGTGTGTGACATAGTATATTGTTAATACATTTTTTGCTTGATTCTTTTTTATTTTTAATTTTTAAATAATAAAAAGACAATTACCGTAAGTGCCTGTGCTTTTCGTGTGCAGAAAGTATTTCCACCCATTTACTGAAAACTTTATTTAATTTACATTAGCGAGTACTGTATAGTTGTTGTACTAGTATATGTTCTGTTGCACTTGAACTGTTTGGTTATTACTGCAGAGGATTGATTCTTTAATTATATTTATTCGTTATTGCAGGCTTTCCAGAAATGGGATTGGGCTGAAAACGAACCTATTCTTCCAGGAGTCGACTATAGTCCAGAGCAGTTGTTTTTCATCTCTTATGCACAGGTCGTTATCAGTAATTTTTTTAGGTTTTTTAAGCTTTTAATTTTCTTGTTATTTGGAATACATTGATCCTTTTTCTTCTATGCATTATTACATTCCGCTAAATATTTCAGCGATTTTACGAGTCAGGCAATATGATGCTGCCCATGTTTTACATAAAAATTGTGATTGCTCATTAATGGCGTGTTTTAATTCCAATATTATTATTTTAATTATCTTTCTACGTCTTTTTTACAGTCTATGTGTGCTGCTGCCAGGGAAGAAGATCACGATAATTCCTTACAATTATCAACATATCCCCCCGGAAATGTGAGGTTAGTAACCCAATTATAATGTCTCGGGTATCTTCGATTAAAAAACGAAGTCTGCAATTGTTTTTTTTTTTTTTTTTAAATTTTAGGGTAACGGGGACATTAGCTCAAGTTCCACAGTTTGCCCAGGCCTTCCAGTGTCGAGAGCACACACAACTGAATCCTTCGAAACGATGTCGCTTTTGGTAATTAGTTTTCTCCTCTCTGCTCCTAGCTGCTTCTTCCGGCAACTTTTCTCGAAAAAACAAACATATCAGCGACGGTGTCATCACTCTTGAAATTTCAAGAATTTAAAATTTTTGTTTTGCGGTGTAAGGTCTTCTACATGATTGGATTCTAGAAATTATAAGTTCCAGCTATCGCCAGAAATTATTAAGGGACAACGACGAGGGTTTTTTAGAATTTTGCTTGGTTGTTTATGGATACAGCGGGGTTTTTCTTTTGCTATAACTAAGCATGAACATGGGACTAAATACCCTGGCATTATTTTCCTTTAGTCTTTTAAAAATTATCTCTTTGAACTTTTGGTCTCTTAAACCGTGTTGTGCCATCGATAAAGCCGCTAATCCCTGGAACTTTAGAAAGTTCTGGAATTTAATTATGTAATAATTATTCCATCCTCAAAGATGTGATTTAGCAATCGTGGAGTATTTTACACGAGGAAACAATGTAAAATTCTTGATATTGTAAGAGTCGTGCATCCTCGATTCCTAAACGGACTCGAAAACTTTTTTATAATTTTTATGCTTCTGACAAGAGATTTTTAAATATATTATATTATATATATATATATTGTGTAATATTTACAATACTATTAATGGGCTGCTGTTGACAAAGTACGGAAATGCATGCAGGATTTTTATTTTGTAGAATAGCCGGCATTAAGTCGGGGGATAGCATGTAATGCGTTCAATTTTTTTTTTTCATGTGAATGATGTGAGATTCGTTTTTTTATTTTGTGAATGTTGGGTTTTATCAAAAATAAATATTTTGTCTCTTAATTAATTGTACATGAGCCTAATCATTCTTGCAATTTGTAGGTCATTAATTTTGTAAAATGTGCACGTTCAAGAAATTGCCGAAATGTCAAGTCTACTCCAATATTGAAATGGTATTACTGGAGATCCGAGATCGTTTGAAGAGAGCAGAAAACCTAAGGATTCCAAGGTATGGGTTACTAACTCGTAGGGTTTATTATTATGTTAAAGAAGTGAAAGTTTATCGAGGAATTCTCATAAAACTTTGGGAATTGTGTGTGTTAGCCTACTGTAAAATTCTAAAATTCATTCGAGAAAAGCATTATTTTTGGAAAAAGTTTTGAAGGTGGCAATATGATTTTTTTACGTGTTTTCGTATTATTTTAAACTACACAGGATTCGGATAGTTTGTCGATCCGTCAGCCCTGAAATGCACAAGTGTTCTCCAGACTCGAGAGCCGAATTCATTTGCAGATTGTTACCCATAAATACCAATATTTGCTCACTGTATTTGTAAACTGGATTGTCAGTTTAATTTCCAAAATAGGCTACTGTGGCTTCACGAAAGCCTGGTAATTGGTACTGTACCCTATAAATTGTTATTCTTTAATATGCAAGGTATCATGTACACTTTCTTATATAACTTTCTGTTCTGTATTATCCATAACAATTTTTTATTATATAATTATTTGCGCAATATTTTACAAGATTCAACTTGTTACTATAATCCCAAGCTTATGAGAATTTTATTTGTCAATTTCGTGAGCATTAATTATTGTTATTTTTTGTCTAATTCTGCAGTTAAATTATATTTTTATATAAAATTTCACAGCGTGTTGTAAAAAACCAGCAGAAAAAGTCAAGTGCATGTTTTTACAATGTTTAAATCGGTCTTTTTTTAATGGTAGGAATCGAAAAATTGTAATAATTTATTTATCCAAAAAAAATATTCCCCGTTGATTTTTTTTTATTATTTTAATACATTTTTTGACATCGTTATTTCCTAGGGGTGGGGACTTGCTCCTAAAGTGGGGTCAAAGTGGGGTGAGGTGATTACGACTCAGCCACGTTTTTACGCAATAGTTTTTGAGGGGACGGGCGAGAGTAGGTTGAGGGACCGTCTTGTGGGTAGGGGAAGGTTAGGGGGTTGGGTGACTTTGGGGGGACCGTCCCCCTAGCCTCGCTCGCTCTCCTTTACTCTCATTGTATTCTCTTTTTCCCACCACCGCTGCTCTTCACCCCCTTTATCGGTCCCCTTAGCGGGTCACGTGACCGGTGCCAACCCCCTCGTGCAGCGTGGGGGTCTGGGGGTGGCGCGCGCTTGACGTCACTGCGCATGCTCAGCGCGTGTTTTCCTGGCTCGTTTTTGGTGGGGAAAGGCTGCTGGGCGGGGGGTGAGTCGACTCGTTGGTCGGGCAGACATATTTTCTATATCGGAAAAAGGAGCATATTGAACAGTGTTTGGTGAAAAATTAAAAATTATTATGCCGACGCCTCAAAGAATGGATGAAAGCGATTTGAACGATGAAGACGATGGAGCTTTAGACGAACAAGACGATAGTTCACCATTAGGTAAGAGAATTTCAAGTGGAAAATGATGATTATAGGTGCGATTTTAGAAATCGAAATTTGCGTAAAAACGCTACTGAAATTTTATGTGGCGCGGCGGCGGTAGTGGTGGAAAAACGATAACGTTGGCCAATCCAGATTAGGGTTAATTTTAGTCGGAGTTTTCGTACTGCTTTATTCGGGAAATTTTTGATATTCAAAGGTAGTCGTGTGGTAATTGAACTACAGTATATTTGAAGTTCGAAGTGGATCTGGAATTTTGGTAAATGAGAAGTTGGAACTTGGTTCTATCCGATGAAAAGGGTTTTGTTGTGTGGTAGAAATTTGAAAGTGGAGAAAGACGCCTGCTATTTACCTGTGCTTGCTGGTTGGGATTTTATAGCCCTATCCAAGCTTTTGGCTTTTTTATAAGAAACGTGCGTATTTTATAGGTAATTTTATTACTAATTTTGATAGAATTGTGCATCATTTCGGCAGGATTTTAACGAAAAATCTGGTTAGTTTTTGTCTGGGTTTTAGAATGGCGCTAGATTAAATTTTACCTATAGTCCTACTATTTCTCATCCTAACTTGGCAGGATTTAGTTGCCAAGGAAGGGTCGTTCAAATATTAGTTTTCATTTGGGGGGGTGGGGGGAATTTACATTAATTGGTGATCATGCCAAATTGAAAATTTTATGAAACTTTACAGATGTATACCGGGGTAGTTTTGTTTTGAAATTTCAAAATAAGACTTAGCATTCCCATTCGTAGGGCCTATATAAATTATATGGGCTTATATTAATTGTATTAAGTATATTAATGCTCTATAGTCCTGAGTGGATTTCCCTAGGCAACAAGGGCCAAAAATTATTGAAACTGGCTATGGATGAATGATACAATAACTCATTAGCAACACTCATGAATGGTTTATATGGTATACAGTTTGTATACTTATATGCCGGGTACTAAATATATACTTGCATTAGAGCATAGGTACCCTGGTATATCGATCTAACTACCAGTTACTAGACTATGTGGAATTTAGTTTCAGCTTAAACGTATTGGGGGGGGAGGGACTTGCAAACTTATTGGGAAGGGGTTGAGGTGGAATTCCAAATTGTGAGGGGGTATAACATTTGGAAGGGGTGTAATGCAATTTTCTTAGGAACTTTCTTACCAGTAGGCCTATTTGTAAAATTAGGCACTAGGCCTGTTGGAGGAAAATATTTTTATCATAGGTTGGACAAGCTTTTGCTTAATTAGCATGAGGAGGACTGAAACTAATTATAATTATGCTTTTTAATAATATGATAAAATACCTGTGCATCATACTTTTCTTAGGATACTAATTCAAAAGAATATCGAATAATCTATTTATATAGCTAAACATTGGTTAAAGTACTGATTGTCCAAAGAACATTCTTAAGTATTGAAGTAGCTGCCTGAAAAAGTAAAACATTTCCCTGAACAATAACAAAAATAGGCTAAATATCTCTTCGATGCCCCTTTCCGGGTATTTTTTCCAGAGTCATTGTTTCTCACAGATTCAGGGGTAAGGTTTCAAAGTAAATCCCTTTGTCGAACAGTAAGGCAGATCACATATTCAAGCAGATCCTTAAATTGTCAGTTTTTGTACATTTCTGTGAGAATTTACCATCCGCGTTACCATCCAATCCTTAGCATAGGCTGTCTTCCTACTATTTTCAGAATTGTGGGCAGTCAATGATCTAGATCTGTATTAAATTTCTGTCACTTATATCAATTAATGAATGCACTAGGGTAATGAAGCTTTAAAAGTAAATTTTTTTACCAGGTGACAGTATGCATAGTAATGTAATAGTAGTTTGACGTCACTGGACTGTGCCATGTACAGTATATGTTTCACTTCACTTTGAGACAAGGCAAGGAAAAACATGTACCGGGTGCACCTTTAAAATGAGCTTTTATGTCAGTTTGTAAAACATTATACAAAATAGCCAATTTAACTATCGAAAAAAAACACGGGGAAACTATTTAAATGATCATATTCAAATGAAGCATTTTAATAATTGCAACTGAAAGTGTGAAACGATTAATTCGGAAAAATTCAAATTAAACATTTTGAATAAAATTTGGAAAATGGGAAATTTTCAGTAATTAAAAAAACAAAACGTTTTTTTTCTAAATTAAGCTTGTATAATGGCCTATTTTTGGATAAAATTGCACCACTTTGCCAAAGTTAACTACTTTTTCAACATGGCTGATTTTTGATACAAAAAAAAAATGAGTTGTATTTCTGGCTGTCTTTAAAATTGCAGGGTAAAAAGGGGAGGTGGGATTATTACGCGGCGTGGGTTTAATAAAGCTGGCTGAAAGAATGCAAAATTGCAAAAATAAAAATGGTGGGTGCCTAGAAAACGCACATCCCCAAAAAATGCCCCCTGGTGCAAAGACCCGTGGCGTTTTTGATGTTATTTTCAAAACGTTAATTTTCTTAGAAAATCTCACGAGAAATGCCGAAAAAAAATGAAGCATTGGCCATTAATAACTAGCCTATCTAGCGATTAGTTACATTATTAATAAGGACGGGTGAGAAAAAAAGGGCTGCAGGATTGTTTCATTTCAATGAGAAAAAGGGGGTCAAGGGGTAGTTTGCCAAAAGATCCACCCCTGAACCCCTGAACGAGGGAGAGAGGCTCCCTCGTAGTTTCTCCGCCTTCTTCGCCATCTCATGATTTAGACCCCATTTTGCAAGACTGCTACAGCAGTATTTTTAAACTCCCCCTCCCCTTCTCCCCCCGTCGAGGGAGCATCCGTATACTGTAATGTAATGTTCGTTTCCGAACCCCCGAAATCGATAATAATACTTTAGGCAGGCTGTAGAATAGGACTGCAATTTCATTCTTATAAAAAAATCATTGAAGCTAATGAAGTTGCAGTGTTTTTCTATTTTAAAACACATTATTGATGACGCCATTTTTTATTGTTATAATAATATTTTTTTAATAGACAACGTGTGTAGGCCTACTGAATTAGGTGATCTCGAGAGCGTACGTACAATATTGTAGAAAGTTTCAAAAATGCCGGCAGTTTTGATAATTTCAATTCTTTGTCACTAATTGTCGTAATGCAGATTTGCAATATAGACTTGTTATTTCCATAATTTATTAAATTCTGGAAGTTTGTTTAAAGGGACAGTCCCACTGTCTTTGAAATAAATTGATTTTAGGAAACAGCTGAGCAGGAAAAATTAGGATAGACATGGAAATTGCAATTGGATTTAAGCCTACCGATCATTGGATGAAATTTCCTGAATACGTGAATCACGAAAAAAAATAGAAAAAACTTTTCTAGAAAATATTACTTTTTTTAATGTACATGCATTTTCAATGTTAGACAACATGATGCATCTTTATCGTCCTCTCCCGAATGTTTGCCAAAAGTGTTTTCTTTTGTGGAAATCTGGAAACACATTGCAAGAAGTACATACATGTATGGAAAGTATTCATCTAGCCATTTTATAAGAAATTATTAGCAAAAAAGTGGATCAGTTTTTGCACCCATTGGAGTAGCTCTAAATCTAGCGCTTTGCTAATGTTTTGAGGGTTATCGAGGCTTTTCGTTGGGGGTGCTTTTCGGACAATCACCTGGAGGGGAAAAAAAACTGAACAATGGAAAGCCACCCTGAACTTCGTGTGGAGAATCGACCCACCGATCATATTTCTAAGGATACCAAGACTTTACCAATACTGGTAGTACTTCTTCTTTGGCCCACATTTCAACACCATGTAGATAGTTTTAAAACCCAAATTCTGCATTAGGTTCCGATATTCTTGTAAATGTAAGGCGACTATAAATAGTCTTATTATTGCACTAATTATATCATGTGTATATATTTCAATTAACCAGGACTATTAGTTAGATTTCATAACTGGCAGTGTAACCCACTTGATTGCGGTATTAAATAGTAGTTTCATTATTCACCTGGAGGATTGCCATCTTTTCCAATGGAGTGGCCAGGTGCGGTTTAAATTATTTAATTGGTTATACATATTGTACGTACTGGAAATTAATTATCCACTTATATGCGAATGACTGTAGTCACTTACAGGGCGAAAAGGAGACAATCGTGAGGCCATCTGTTGAGAAGTTGCTACTTTCGCATGCTTTTTCTCTCGTGCCAGTCGAGCACGAGGCTTGCACGCGCTCGTCATAGCTCTCTATTTTGCATGTGCTAGCCTCGTGTTCAATTGATTCAAAAGTAAAAAGAACATGTGAATGGAACAGAGCTATGGAGGGGATTTAAAAATGGCATTACTTTACATTGCAACGATGGCCTCACGATTGTTTCGTTTTTATTCTGTAGGTGAGTATGTTATTATTACCAGTTTGCTAAATATGTAGACGTAGTATCTGTTATATGATTTTATTTTTGAAAAACGGGTAAAAACAGTCCTCACTGACAGTGAATAATCTTGCCAGAGATTGAGTTGATTTTCAGGATTTATGTTAAAACTGTAGGCCTACTCTCCTTAAGGGGGCTGTCCACACTTTTAAAAAATGTATGCTCCTATGGGAATCTCCATGTTAACTAACGGTACATATTAA
>JAQIXP010002673.1:0-14588 GCA_034700285.1 Proteroiulus fuscus
AAATTATTAATCTTCAATAAAAATCAAACCCCATCTTTGAACTTTCACCCGTTCTTGAGTGGTTTCAGTTTAAAGAAAACGAATTTAACATGTAAATTCCCATAGAGGCATGCTCTAAAAAGTGTGGACAGCCCCCTTAATTGTTTCAGGAACGTAGATGTATTATGGCATCACAAAATCGTGGTTTCTAGACCCTATTCTAAAACTACTAATTTTGACGCTAGTATAATCCAGAGTGGTATTTATGAGTTCAGAGGCGGGGGGCAGGGGGTGGTCGGAGTGATTGGCTTTTATAGACATGGTAAGGTTAGTTTTTGTTTCCCCCCCCCCAGGAAATCTTTCTAATAGGAGGTGGAGAGTTACCACAAAGAGGTGGGGGGTAAGCCCCCAACCCCATGATTCGATTTGTCAGAGGAAGGATACAAGAAATAGGTCTGGGAGACCGAAGTCCCCCAGCAGCAGGGCCACACGCAGAAAGGTATTTGAGGGGAAAGGGGGGACCCGATCAAAAAAAATCTTTCAAAATTTGAGTCACAGGCTAAAATTCTAGGGTATAATTACAAAATCGAAAACAAATTAACACAAAATGGCGCCGCGGGCAATTTTTGTGCTCAAAATCACTGAAAAATGGGTTAAAAATTACCAAGAAAAACGAAATAATTGAGGAAAAATTTAGGAAAATCTGGAATTTCGAGTTGATTTGCTATTTGGGAGGGGGAAGGGGGGAAATGGGCATCCCTGGCAGGGATGAAAAAATCAATATTAGAGGGGGGGAGGACAAAACTAGAAAGGGGGAAATCCCCCCATCAATTCGAACCCTGCCCAAACCCCTGTCAAATAACACCCTGCTATAGTATACAACAAAAAATAAAAAGTTTTATAGACTTACAGGAATATCGTACAAATCCGATTCAGAATATGAATAGGGTTGATCCATATCTGGATTCATGAAAGTATCTGAAGTAGCCATTGCTCTACCTCGTAATAGCCAAAAGCTGGCCAAATTAATTTTTTGCGTACTTCTTAAATTCCGTTGTTTAAATTTTGCTCAACAAATAATGATATTTTGTGCGCTTGTCGATTTTATTATAGAATGTAATCAGCTATATGGTGAAATTGCTGATAAGATTTACGCCTTCAAAATAAATCCTTTAGTTAATTTCATGGAAGATAATCACTGGTTGATCAATCAATACGCAGTTGACAATAGAAAAAAACATTTTATTCAATCTATATTTGCGATAATGATTATTGATTGACGTGATAAGATCTGTTTGAACTCTATTGATTTGCACGCATTTTTGTCAATATTTTTCTACGAAACTCTTGTTTTTGAATAATGACTAATATGCTCTGGGGATTTTATAATATAGGTAATATTGAATCGATAAATCTGGAAGATGTAGCCTATCTTATGAAATTTACAAACAATATAGCGCGGTAATTTTATCCATGCATATTTGATAATTTTTTTTAAATAAGGACCAAGTGCCATAGAAAATTGGACTGCAAGGTATCTGATGTATTTTGTAATCATAATTTATCACGAACTTTGCGCAAATCTGCAGGTGGTAACACTGTGTAGTCAATACTCGGAAGTGTATAAGAGTATATAAACATATCCATTAATCATAACATAATTCTATAGGGTCACGTTCTATAACGCTATTTATATAGCAGTAGCATTTATAAACTCTTCCATGGCCATGGAAGGGGGTGGTTCTACAAATTTAATTTGCTGTTCAAAAATTATTTTGCGACGGGGGCTTTACCCCTCTATCCCTCACTCATAATTACGCCACATTTTATATACAACACAGATTCATAATCTATGTATTAATTTTTGCTCAGCTTTATCAAAAATCAAACATGTTATGAAACAGAAAGGCAAAACATCATTACCCTTACAGAAATGTGACACATTATTTACATGTATTTCAAATGTAAGCATCACACTATAGTGATACCGAGCAAAAGAACGGCGTAAATTTCCATTGACTTGTAATTGCCAGTAATGGGATATTCACGCCGTTCTTTTGCTCGGTATCACTATAGTTACATAGTTCAAATTAACACTCCGCCACCACTATGACAACACGGAAATGCTGTGTTTTTACATGTTTTCTGATTACATGACACCTACAAGTTAGGCAAAATGCATGTTTCCAACATAATAATTTACATTAAAATAGTGTCTGATTCAAATTGACATGTTTTCACCATGGCATTACATGTCTCAATGCATTATTATCATGTACAAAACATTAACAACCATGTTCTTACCATGATTGAAAACATGTAATAACCATGATCTTTTCTGTAAGGGTATATTGTTGTATAAGAGGCATAATCTGAGGAACGCTTTGTAGAACATTATGATGTAAATTTTTCGGCAGATATTTGTCACAAGTCTGAAGAATAATTCTGCATGCACTCAATATATCTTTCAAATTATCCAGATTTCCTTGATAAAGTAATTTCCAATTAATTCAACGTGATATGCTGTAGTTCATTTTTAAATATCCCTAAACTAACTTTTCCAAGTTTCAATATTAACAAGCACTTTTATTGTTATTTTCGAGCGTATTAATTAACACTCACTGGTATATTTGATTACCTCGTGTGTCGTGAGTTGTTAAATCCAGAAACTTAAAAGTAGCTTTGATTTCTTTATTAAAAGGGGCTAATTAGTTCTTTGATTTTCTTTAGAACAGACTATGTTTAGCTGTTTAATTAATACACTATAGTGGGAATGGCATTTTCTTTTTTTTTTTTAAAGATCATTCATTATCTATATATTAAACATAAAGGGCTGCTCCACATAAATAAAATTAAAAGGGTGAAATAATTTTGCCACATGTACTATGCCCTTATACTGTTGTGCTAACTTTATTCAATGTCAGCATATAGTGTACACTAATACACTATAATAATGTCAGCCATTATATGATTGCTAAACCAGTGGTTTCAAATTTTAATAACGTCATTCTTATGTTTTAAGTTTAAAAGTTGAATTCAGTGATCAATAGTAAAACATTTTTCTTGTATTTTATTATTCAAATGTATGGAGACCAACAAATAACAGATTAATTGATAGTGGTATACAAATAATGATATAAAATATAATATATACATGTAGTTTAATTTAAATATTTTACAAATGTTTTGATGACATTTTCGTTTTAAAAAACATTTACTATCATATACTCTGTGCTAGAAACGTGTATTTTCGTCTTGAATAATGCGTATACCATCTTCTGATTCAGAATCACTTTCATTATCATTTCTTTGTCTAAGACATGCTGGTTCGGTTTCATAGTCGTTATTCATAGGACTTGTTTTTCTTCTCCTCAACAAATGTACCACATTTGGGGCTATGGCTTCAATTCGCTTGAATGTTTTTTGGTCTAAAGCAAAAACAAAATAATAAAATTGCAATTTTAAATAAAGACGTAATTTACGTACGGCGATGCTTCATTTTTCAACTTGCCTATACTTTGCAGGCGTAGTCGAAATACATCTTCTATATTGTGACATGGTTCTCTCCGTTGGCGTTGTTGGTTTTCTAAAACTAATGTGCAAACAGTATTTCTTTGGCCATTTTGTTCACTTGCAGGTCCGTCTTCATCTGCAGAATTTTGGGGTAATTCTTTTCTCTAAACGAAATAGAGCAGTTTTAAGTTTTTATTAATAATAATTTTCAATATTTAAGTGTCATCATATAGTCTCTTTAAAGGGACACTCAGCCCTTAAAAGTGCAATAAATCATTCCGAAGCATAAACTGCAAAAAAATGAAAACTAAGGTTTTTCTAATGTCAAACTGCAGTTTTTTTTTCCAGTCTTATTAGGGATCGAGTTAAAACTAAATTTTGTTACTCTGTTTTCTTGTTTCAAAATGTGACGGATTTACATCACCTTTTAACATAAGAAAACCTGCAGAAATTCTTAATTGCCGAATTATTTTGTTGTGTATTTTATATAAAACCTGCACAGCACATGTATGACGTACGTGAGATAAGTTTTAAGTACAATCAAGTTGTATTGTTGAAATTTTATTTTAGCATATCCTGTTTGTTAAAAGAGTTAAACAAACAGTAATCAATCAGCATTGCTCTTTTCTTGTACTTTACTCATGTATGGTAGATGCCCTTACAGAAATCAGATCAGAACTATACATTCAATTTGATTTGGATTTCCAGATTCAATTGAATTCTACTGGAACTGGACTGGATCCAATTTTATAAGCCCTGATTCGATAGGATTTGATCCTGGATCCAATTTAATTTGACCTAATATGGACTCAATCTAACCTTTCCATAAATATGAGAATTAATGCAGATAAATGCTTTCTAGTGTTGCATGACTTAGCAAATCGAAATTAGATCCTCAAATCTTTGTGATTGTTACCTTTAAATTTTCAAGTTCACTTTTTGTGAACAGTGTGCAGCTACAACCACAAAACTGAAGCGTGAGTGTGAATCATTGATTTTAATGTTAAAAATGCGATTTACTTACCATTAATATAGTCATAACGCGTTTTCCATTCTCGCCATTTTTCACGGGAATTACGCCCAAGCACATTGAAATTGTAGTCGTGGCCAATATTAAAGCCAATGTTCCAAAGCGATGGAATAACATGGCAATGAATTGTAGTATCAAAATCAAGGCAAATATTAAGATAAATACCATGCCAATGGGTTCAATTCGTAGCATCTCTTTTACAATTTTGACCTGAAAATGGAACATTTCTCATTTATTATACAATGAGCAGTAGAATATTCGAGTGATTGGTTTGGAAAATTAGTCAAAATACCTCATTTTCACCCTGTATCCATGTAATATTGACATGTCCTATTTCTGGGAACTCAATATAAATGGTGTCTTGATGCAGTTGCATAAGAAATACAGTCACCACAAACAAGGCATTAAGCATGAAGAATGTAAACACTACTTGGTTTCTCAGCATCTTTAGGTCTGCTTTAATTTTCTCCTGCTTTTCTCGTTCTTCTTTACTTTGCTGGCTTTTTAATTTTTCTGGGGAAAGGTATTCCTTCATGAGATATTTCCAAGCAGTTACTTCCTTGGGATTCAAATAATGCTGTTCTCCGAGTTGATATGGGATGTTGTCAATCCAATAAGGATTTTCTTCGTCATCAACAATAACGTTCAGGGATTCTGTAATAATTAAATGTGTTGCTTGCTTTTGATTTCAGTGAATATTGAACAGGTTGGTTGAAGCATTGAGCATAAATTGTGATGCATTTTTCTTTTTGAAGTTTTCTTACTTCTGACTCGCTCTGTATGATTGGTAGCTGTTGATTACTTACCGGTTCTTGAAGTTGTGTTATTATTTAGGTTGATGTAAGTGTGATTGTATCTTGCCATCTCGTAATTTTCGTCTTCGTAAGTTGTACAGTGATAGTGCATCTTGCTAGTGCTGGGACCATAATATTGACTTGTCGAAGAATGAAGACTGGCTCTTGGGATTCTATAAATTGAAAATTAATTTTTTGGTCAGAATTGAAATAATTTTAGTGTAATTCTGATACTTTTCTGGGCAGGGGCGGATACGGGGGGGGGGGCAATGGGGGCAATTGCCCCCCCTTAGCCAGAAAATTTTGCTGTACAGTATAGGCAGAAAAAATGGCCGCCTTCTTCCGTAATATGCGATTGCCCCCCCTTAGCAAAATCCTGTATCCGTTTCTGGGGGGAAAAAATAAGGCTGTTATTTACTGCGCTCCAGATTGCAATTCATTTTGCCGTAAAATCTGCAAGAAAACAAGTTTTCTAGAAGTTTTAGGAAATAAATCAACAGTTAAATCACATTAAAATATAATTTTTTTCTGGAATACAGTAGAGCTCCTGTGGATTTCGCTAATAAAACTTCTAGAATCCAACAATCAGACTGCAGCGTTATTGTAGTTTTTGCTGCGGAAAAAAATTACAATCTGGTGCACAGTAAGCATAGATTTGGAATAGAAATTTAAATTGTTTTTTGATGGCATGAACATAAAAAGCAATATTTACTTCAGAGGTTTTGTTACAATTTCTGATTGTATGGAGCATTCAGAGGCAGTGTCCTGTGGTATCATTCTTTCGTATTCCTCGTTATATGATTTTGATTGAGTGCAACAATTTATGTTTAAGCAATCTACGCAAGATAGGTTAAAACAACTTGCGTCATCATAATCAACATTCTTGTTCTTGAGACCAAATGACTTCATAGTTTTGGAAAAACTTGTTTTCTGCTTGGCAGATTTGGATTGTGCAATTTCAGCCTGTGCCTATGAATGTAGAGGAAAACGTTTATTAAATGCATGCATGTAGAATGAAAGGAATTTAAGGATGGGGGGCAACTTCATGTTCCCTTCCCCACTGCCAATCCATTTGACAAATGTATTGGGGCTAACCTCTTCTTCGTTTGCATCAGCTGTTGGATCTTCCCTGACTCCCCAGGACACGTCATTCATATTCATTGTAGCGAAAATAATAAGTAATAAATACATTGACGGTATTACGACCCAATAAATGACCCCGCTAAAGAGACATTGTATTTCCATCGGATGAAGTATGGCTGTTATGATCATCAACCCGGCTGTTACTATCAGAAAAAATGAGGAAGGTGCCAACCAGCCTTCGGTTGCAATTTCCAGAAAGATTCCAACTAACACAGCCATCATGACGAGGGCGTAGAGGCACGTTAAAACCTCTGCGACTTTAATCTGAACAGAATATTACGGAAATCAATTGCGTTTTTTTAAAATTTTGATTAGCAATTGTTGATGAACTCACTTGTGTGTCTTGCTTGCAAAAGAAGCAAACGAGAATAAATAAAAGCAATGGAATAGTGTTCATCCATAATGATGTCCACAGATCAATTCCAAATGCTGCCACCATGGCTCCTACCACCATTAGAAATATCGTTCCTGGACCGATAATGCTACCGACCAACAGCACCACCTTTAAATAAAACAAAATAACAAGAAAATTATGTACTAATTACATAGTTGTCATGTTATTATACTTTCATCTTGCGAATAAATCAAGGACTGATTCATGTAAATATTTTCTGTCCTTTTTTAGTTTGTAACACATGGATATATGATACATTGCATTTATATTATTTTGCAAATATCTTGTTTTTTTTAAAATTTGGTCCATGAGTTTCTTGACATTTTTTAACCGACATTTGAATAAATGGGGGGTAGGGGGAGGAGGCTGGGCAAAATTTTTATCCAATGCTGGGATTGCTGGCCCCCCCTGGCTACGAGGCTGTTAATAAAACAAAGATAATCCCCAGCAAAATGATTTCATGCAGTGGGTCTGTTGTGACTTAAAGGCAGAAAGTCCACTGTTTTGTGGCGCACATGCTGTAGAGAAATTGTGGTTTTTACCAATGCTTTTTGCCAAGCTAAAGTTTTTCCACAATTTGCCTTACATAATAAATTATGGTAATTTTATGTATACTTTTAAATTCAGAAAAAAATTCTATAAGAAAGTCAGACAAATTCCAAAGAGTAACGGTCTCTTATAAATGAAATTTTTTTCTTGAAATTTGTCTGAGTATGCCAATCTGTAGCGATTCTGTAATTAGATCTAGTTATCCATATTTCATTGCAACTGGTATACCAGTTGCAGCACTGACAGAAGATCAAAAGTACTTAATAGCAATCATGACTGACCTGATAAACTATGTAAATGAATGAGATGTCATCATTTATTTGAACTGTACTCTTGGCACTGGATAGTAGATCTATGACATTTGCCATTGTCGATGGTACCCATCGTCTTCGTTGTTTATAAAATTCTGAAAATGATTCAGGGCAATGAGTGCGGGCATCAGCAGCCGCTGCATATTCTACTCGATAACCTTGTTGTAACATCAGAGTACACAGCCATCGGTCCTCTCCTACATGAATGTTTGAGATAACTTTTCATGCATATTTTGACATTTATTCTGCATTGATATTACTAATAAATTCCTTGACTTGCCTTGATCATACTGTACATAATGCAGTGGCTTAGATGCTGTTGTGGTATACGTATGCATGGTGTTGTTCGCCATTAATGCTTGACCACGAAATAATGAAAAACAACCTGGGCTACAAAGGACACAGCCAATTACGTGTTCAGTTGCTTTTTGCAGCCAATGACCAATGGCGTATTCAAAATTCTGATACCAGGCTATAACACCTAAATTTGAGACAAAATAAGATGAATAAAAATCATGAGCTTTTTTAAAACATGGAAAAAGTTATCAAAATCAGATTTTCGTCGGCCCTAAATCATGATTTAAAAAAAATATGCCATTACCATCACTAAATTACACTAATACAATTTATTGTTTCATAAATTTCATTTTGTTACCAGCAAGTAAATAACGCTTGGTTACAGGCCCGGACTGGCTACTGTTGGCCCAGGTGGCTAATTCTAATGTTTAGTCGAGGTGGCCCAGTTAGTGAGTGGCCCAATAGGCAAAATTTAATTTGGCCCGGGTAGGGTTTAAAAAATTGCATCCCAGCACCCCGGGCCAGTCTGGGCCTGCAGTTGGTCAGCAAAAACCTTGAACGCATGATATTATATGACTATATTAATATCCATTTCCATAATCCAGGGATCATTATTTTGTTAGTTTCATGAAAATGTGCTAGAGATTATGGGTTGATCAGGCATTATTTATATTGCTCTGCTGATTTTTTAATTTGCATTTACCACTCACAAGTCAGTGAATTTCTTAACTAAAGTAAGTAATTTACGCTCATTTATAACAATTTAAAAATTAGGAATAGGCTCCTTTATAATTTAAAAAAAGGTTATAAGACTTTGTGTCTCCATTGTCCTTTGCAGGAAATAATGACATGTTCAAGCTAAGTTTTGGTCTTTCTAAATATTGGGATTTAAATCGGATAATTGAAATCAATCCACCCTGCGACAACAATAAGTGCAAAAATAGCATCCAAAATATAGTGACCTGAACCAACGGGATGAATTCTTCCACAAGCAGCTCCCAATTTCGGATTTTTCTTCATTAAATCCACGAGGAGATGCACTGATTCGGGCTCAAATGAAATGTCTCCATCCAATGCTAGGATATAAGTGTTTTCTGCCTTTACATCAACTCGAGCAGCTTGAATGATTTCCTCCCATTTAGGCTTATCTCCAGCTTCTCCAAGCATCAGGCTGGTTAGACGAATTCCCAGTAGATAATACATGTACATAACCTAACAAAATTTAAAATTGTTATATCAATTCCTGCTGCAGTTTATGGAATGATAAGTCGAGAGATTGAAGCTTCACCTGACTCCATCTTTTCTTATGCCTTATTTTATTTTTGTCTTTAAGATGCACATACAGCCTATTTCCTCCTAGCAGTGTGTACACTAATCGTCCTCCATATGGGGTGCTGTATTTTTTAGGTGGTTGCAGGGTTAGATATTCTGTTAGCCCGGGACTGTACGCTATTCTGGAAAATTGACATGTTTGTGGTTTATTTGCAAGATTTAAGATTTAAGACATTTCCAGGTAAAGGAAAAATTCATTATTATCTTATATTGTAAATGAAATCAAAATAATTGGTTAAAAGTATTTGCAGCAAAATTTGTGACAATTGTTCATCTATAGTCTATATACTATATTATAGTTAATTCATTATAATTACAATTTTTTGCTATATTTTTTTATATAAAAAAATATTTTTTTTCTATAATTTTACTATATTATAGTTAATTCATTATAATTACAATTTTTTGCTACAAATACCTTAAGTTTGAAACCATTTCTAAATCTAATTGATCTAATTTTTTATATAGATATAGATATAGATACAGTAAAAATATTAGCTATGAACTGATGATATTTGCATATTAGAAATGTTGTCAAATGCCTTTTCAACTGGAATATTATAAAATAGAAGAAAATGTACCTCCAGGCTTTGTCCATAACTTCAATTAACTGCATTACATACTTATTAAGTACATATTTCTTCAAGTCTTGATTATATGCAAAGGCGTCATCTATGAAAATGTGCACTGTTTGTACAAATGAAAAATATATATATATATATATATATATAAAGGGTATGAAAGATATACAACGAATCTTAGGGTAGAAAAACTGGTTCATTTTAAATAAAGACTGTGCCATTTACTTACCCTCTAATTTATAATAATTTGTATCATCTAATTTTAAATTTTTGCAAGCCGTTTGACGAAATGCTTGATCCTCATCCAGTCTGTGAAAATAGAAATTTTGAATTGTAATTCTTATTTAATCATGATTCTTTAATTTTTATAATTAAATACTTGCTTCATAATTGATACAATTGTTCCCATCATTTCTTCTGCCTTTTCGTGCCACATTGTGATACAGGCTTTAATGGTGGTGCAAATATCTAAAGCTTTTGGTAGTAGTAATTCATTGTCTGGATCTTCTGAATCAACTTTACTTTGTGGTTCACTTTTCTTCTTAATTTTACACTCGAACAATTGAGTCTTTTTAAATGTTAATCAAAAAAAGAGAAAGTTAATTTACTGTATTTGTATGTATGGTCCACAAGCACATTTCTTGTAATTTGATTGACCTTTATACTTTCTTCCAATGCAGTTTCTCCGTCATCCCGTCGTCTATTCAATATGACTGATTGGTCTAGTAACGTGTCAGCATACATTGGGGTCACAAAAATTCTAAAGAAAAATAAAACTGCAAATTAATTTATTAATAGGAACTAGAGCCTAGAAGACCCTATACAGTGGTAGTCTATAGCCAAATGTATATTTCTCAGCAAAAAAGTTCAAAAGTATAAGCTACAAAATTTCTGATGTTAAATGTGCAATAAACCCCCCCCCCCCCCATATTATGAAACAAGAACTTCAGAAAAAGTATGAAAAAACTGTTGCTTTAACAGGGAAACAAATCTTCAGAAAAACTGGAAGTACTTTAGAAAAGCTTAAAAAATTTACTGTGTCATTTTTTTCATGGGTTGCCATTTCTCGTAATAAAAAACTTAATAAAATAGAAATTAAAATGTAATGGAATGTGCTTAAAGCTTATTTGGTTGAGAGGGTTCATTGATTTTACTGAAATTCAGACTACAGTTAAGTCCCTAATATAGTTAACTTAAGAATAGACAAATGTCAATGCGCTCACTTTTCTGTTGAAGCCAAAAGTTCACACTTTGGATTCCAGATATGGAAAGTAATCCAGACTTGTGATATAAACCAGAAAAACCAAATCCAGGCAAATGAGTTGGTGCCAAAATGGATTAAGAATTCCTGGGGTGAACATTCCCAGAATAAGTATCGAGGGATGACGTTTTTTAGGTAACACACGTCGGCACTCTTCATTCCACATGCCACAACGAGTAATGAAATGGTGCCTGGAACAGTCAGGGTAATTGGAATAGAAAAGCTAAATTCTTGCATCTGGAGACGGCATGCAAATTTACAAGTGATGTAGCACATGTAAGCTGCTGCAATCTGTAAAGAAATGTTTACAAAATCAGTTTATTATTATATCAGCTTAGTTTGCATTTTGGTATACTTACATGAATTCCCCACACCCATAGGGCAACTGTACCATCGACAGCTATTGAATAACTGTCATAGGTTGTGCTGACTGGGTCCATTGCATAAGTGCTTCCATCCAATTGGTAATTCATATAAATCAGTTTGGACACATTTGAAGGGACGATAGATACAGTCCGAGTAGAGTTAGTTGTCAAAAAATACTTGAACAGAAAAAATCTGTTGTTATTTATATTTTGATCAAAGTTTAGGTAAACAAACCCGACCATGCAAAAAAAGAAGGTTATCATTTTCCAAATGGAAACAAAGGTATAGATAAAATAACGAGTTCTGGTTTTGTTTAGACTGTTTTTCTTTGTTTCCAAATAGTGCATTATTTTAAAAGGGGAATTTGCCACAACGAAGTTTTCCCACCAACCAAACGAGATCAAGCAGATTGACGTTGGAATGGCCCATACGGCATTGTTTAAATGTTGGTAATCTAGGACCGAGTAGGTCACTAAACCGGAAAACTGAGCCAAAATGGCAATTGCATCACATATTAGGTAGAATATTAAGTTAGTGTTATTTTTGTCGTTTGTACTTCGAGATAACATCAAAAGTATCCCGGGAATTAAACAAACGCAGTTTGTTAACATTAGTCCTTTGATGACATCTAGTTCTGGAAGAACTATAAAAACTAACAATCCCATTCCAATAGTGTGTAAGGTCTCGAAAAAGCCAACCTGAAATGCAGAATACAAACATTTATAAAAAGGCCTTTGTCATAATCAACCAGGGACACTCACAATTTCTGAGTTAAAAATAGATTAGTGCTGTAATTCTGCTTTGAAACTATAATTTAAATTTGTAAAGTGAAACTGACATGTGTTGTATAGGTTCTAAAAGTATCTATTTACTAAATTGTGAGTGTGCCTTTAAATTTTAAGTTTTTCAGAAAATAGTTGTAACTCACTATGCAGAATTCTCCTAAGTTTGGTTTTTTAAAATTTTTAAAAGTGATTAGTCGAATCGACCTAAATAGCGTGAAAACCTCTGGAAGGATGAATGCAAAAAATAGGACCCAGATCCATTGGGCTTGCTCCTGTAAATTCAGTTCTGCTTGATAGCTTTGCAAATTACTGTGCAATGCTGAAATTTAATTTAATAATTGAAATGCTTGCTTGCCTATATAGTATAATTGTTTGATTTGAATAATTATTATGCCGTTCATACTTACTGTCACAGTAGGGGGTTGTTTGATTAGGTTTAATTTGTGATGTCATAAACAGAAGGGTCCCTTTAGCAATCATTGCCGAGACGAGGATAATCACAAACATAAATATGTAAGCCACGAGTTTGACGATCTGGGATAAAATATCCTTGAATTTGTCATTTTCTGAACTAGTTTTTCCTTCTACTTTTGATTTAACGATATCGTAGTTGGGCCTTATTTGCTTTTCTTCTCCATCCCTTTTAAAAATTAAAAATTTAACAAGTTGGAAATTATAGAGTACTTCTGTGAGTTAAGTTTTATAGTTAATAATGTACAGGGGCCTACCTTTCACTGACGACAGGCTCTTCATTTTGTTGTAATAAAGGACGTTGGGCTTCATGCTGAAAGTACATAAAAAGTGAGTTTCAAAAGTCTGGAAACATTGCTAATGAGCAAGTACTGCTATAGCCCAAATTAACAGTACATGTATATAAGGAAACTCTTAGCACAATTTGTGTCATATTATATGCATTCTGAATAAGTTCCAGAAAAGCTTGCATGCATACCATTTTTGAAATTCAATCCTCACTATATATCATCCTTTATATAAGCTTGTATACCAGCTTCTTAATAAAGTGTACTGATGTATTTAACCTAACTCGGTCCTATTTATATTATCAAGCCAGTTCACTATATCATTGGATGATAACATATATTTTCATAACATGTTTACTAATTTCTCTTGTGAAATTGTATATATATTTGATGTATTACAACATCGTATACTCAAGTATTACTTGCTAGTATAGTATATGGACAGTTTGAGGGATAATAAAGTTGATTTATATCTGATGGATTATATTGACTTGTTACAATTGTGGAAACCATGCATGCCTACAAAGGTTTCATCATATCATTGAAGTGCCTTTTAGTATGAGTTTCAAATAAAATGGAAAAGCTAAACATTTATCTTTTTCTGAAAATTGTATTTCTGAAGTTTACCTTTAAACATTTTAATAGTATTTCTTAAAATTCTGCAGATTGTGAAACTACAATGAGAATTTAGTGGCATTTTTCCTTATTTTCCTTGAATCATGATTTTTTTTGTTAATCTTGGGGATTTTTGAAATGTTATCTGTTGATCATTATAAATTTTACTTTTATATATCGCAGCTAATCTGTTTAGTCATTATAGCCATGCACTAGGTACAACATGCAATTTACGCCAACGAAATGGTCCATTATATAAGGAGGAGAAAATAATCACTGCATGATAATCAACATAAATTTAGATCCAAAAATCAGCGAGTTAAAGTGCGAATTTTGAGCACTTACAGATATTTGTTGGGAAACCAAGTTAGCATTAAGGTATTCATGATTATCAGCTGCTGGATAAATGCAAACTATTTGATGCCATTTTTATTGATTTTGCAACTTTTAATACAGGGCAATATAGGGCTTACCAACAATGCCTTTTAAAGAAATACAAGCGTATAAGTTATAGATTGTTGTTAAAACTGTTTGCTGTATAGTTATACTGCAGTTAAGGTAAAGGCTTCATTTACTGAAGTCTTATCTTGTAATAAGTCATTTCTAAGAAGACGACAATAAAAAATGATGTACAGTGGAGAGATCCATCCTGGGTTAAAAGTTAACCCTTAGTTTTTAATAAAAGTACTTATGAAAATTACCCTATTTTAATATTCACCATTTCGTAATTGTAAAAGTATAATTAATATTCATATTGTATTAATTCATTTCACATGCATATAAATATTGATATCAATCCAACATTTTTGTGCTAAACCTCAACTCAAGTCTATAGGATTTTTTACTAACCCTCAACTTAACCCAAGGTTTTAATTTAAAC
>JAQIXP010002674.1:0-14587 GCA_034700285.1 Proteroiulus fuscus
TACACTGGCATGTTTACATCAATGTGGTATCTGGACTATGCGAATGGGTGGCTCTCCTGCCTAATGCAATCACACTGAAATGCATACAGGTGCCCAAGGGTTAGCTGTACCGTATATCAACAGTTGTTGGGGGCAATGTCCACTTCAGATCATGAACTGTGCCCATACCTGTCATTGCGAGGGGAATCAGGAATGTGAATATCCATACCGTCTGTCCAAAACGGTTTTGGGCATATCTCCGTGACCTGTGCAGGGATGTGCATGTTCTTTGGCTTGTTGTGACCATGGAGCCATTCCCCACAGGTTTCGTATTGACGCCCTTCGCGTAGGATGGATACCTACGGAGTTAGTATCCGGATGACCTTGACGGAACATATCAAGGTCATCGGTTCCGGCGTATCCAAATGTCCCCCTGGCCACACTATACATCGACCCAGGTTGAATTTCACATATGCACCCTGATTAAACAATATGGCTGCTGGTCCGTTCTTACTGAATCACCCGGTATATGTACATAAAATTGATCAACATTTGAATGTACACTTTTACCTGTTATAATCAAGCAGCTCAGTATAAGTTATTTTTGCCCCCACAAAAACAGAAGCCTGGCCATACCGTTTGGGAGCGTTCAAATATTACGTAACGCAATGCATGTGGGCGTTTCTTATTTAGTTACGGCGATGTCATATGGGCTCCCCTTTGTCCTAAAATTCCTAAAATTTTGTACATATGTGCCAAATTCCTAAAATTGTGATGATTCACTTCGTCCATCTACCTTGCATGGTGTGTGTGTGTGTATATCATAAATCATCTGAAGCCGTTATTTGATAGATTTCGGCGCCATTTTATTTATTTAGGTTAGCTTCTGTATAAGTTTTATCATATCCAGGTTTGCTATTGGTTAACTCGTTTCCTTACCTTTTATTATTTTTGATGACACGTATATACATACGTTGGGTCCCAAGTACGAACAAGGATAATGAAAATAGGGTTTATGACATCATCCTATATATATGTACATAAAATTGATCAACATTTGAATGTACACTTTTACCTGTTATAATCAAGCAGCTCAGTATAAGTTATTTTTGCCCCCACAAAAACAGAAGCCTGGCCATACCGTTTGGGAGCGTTCAAATATTACGTAACGCAATGCATGTGGGCGTTTCTTATTTAGTTACGGCGATGTCATATGGGCTCCCCTTTGTCCTAAAATTCCTAAAATTTTGTACATATGTGCCAAATTCCTAAAATTGTCCTAAAATTTATGAAAAATTTCCTAAAATTACCGGGTTTTCTTATTGGTAGGCAAACCCATTTGAAATGTTCAGACTAGCTATAATAAACAGAATTTAAAAAAACTGCCCAAAAGAAAAGTAGGTGGTGCTGCAAACCTGGGTCAATTCTGTAACTAGTAAACCTATGAATTGATATATAAAATCCTAAAATGTCCTAAAAGTTTGCAAAAAATGCCCTAAAAGTTTGCAAAAAAATGTCTTAAATTTTGCAAAAAATGTCCTAAAAGTTCGCATAAAATGTCCTAAAAGTTTGCAAAAAATGTCCTAAAAGTTTGCAAAAAATGTCCTAAAAGTTTGCAAAAAATGTCTTAAATTTTTGCAAAAAATGTCCTAAAAGTTCGCAAAAAATGTCCTAAAAGTTTGCAAAAAATGTCCTAAAAGTTTGCAAAAAATGTCCTAAAAGTTCGCAAAAAATGTCTTAAATTTTGCAAAAAATGTCCTAAATTCCTAAAAAAAAAAAATTGGTCAATTTTCACAGTGGGAGCCCTGTGCATGGTGCATATAGGACGCCACCATTTTATTATTTCGGCAATATAGTTATATGAACAAGAAACACTGACCTAAATTACCATGCTGGACCGCCAAAATTGCATGGTAGTACTCAACTTGATCAATGGGTGGCGCCACTAATATCTGCAAAAATGACTACTTTCTATGAAACTCATTTTCTATCAAATCACTCCTGTTTCCTAATAAAATAGTGTTTGATTGGTAATAATTACTATAATTAACACTTAATTTCCATGATTTTTGTAGTAATTTTAAAAATAACTTGTAACAAAGTTGAGATTTACCTCAAACGTATAATGCTAATTTACAAAAACAATTTTTGGCTAATCGATCTTATAATTAAATCAGTCTTTTCCATAGTGCCTACCAGCAGCTAGGTTGACTTTAAAGTCTTAAGAAATCATGAATTTCTTCCAAGAAAATGCTTAAAAGTATAAAATTTTTGTTCAAAATTGAAAATATATTCTGCATATTTAAAGTTGAGAATTTTTTTTTAATTTCCCAAATCACTTACGTCGTTAGTATCATAGTCATGGGGAAATTTTTCCCCAAAGGGGGAAGAGGGGGGGATGCGGCAAATGAAAACTTTTTAATTAAGATTCGGCAAAATAGGACCAAATGGGGAAGCAGTACCCCCCAATTATGTATAGATACTACAGCAATCAATTTTATCAGAGATTTTCAAAAGTGTACTTTAGGTCTATGAGGCAGATGTTGCATTGTGTATAAACTATTTTCTTTGCTAAATCTATGGGACCTAAAATTGTTGTCTGTTGATCAAAATTTATTTAGATCCACTTTGATCTAAACTCATTTATTTTATAGTTTACATCGATGCATTATTCGTGCTTTTGAACGAGAAATTCTGACTCACTGCTTTTGAAGGAACAGGAGAGAAAAAAAAATCCAATTTTGGTGCTGGTGATATAAAAGACAGAATTATGCAAACGATTAGCTACGAAATGGTTCGGAATTTGAAAAAAAGAAAGTTTATTTTATATATTTTAGCAGAAAAAACCAGCATTCAGCTAGGTACAAAGCATGTTATACTGTATAATATATACGTGATGGCCCAAAGTTTAAATCCAGAGTTGTAAAAACTATCGTAAAAACGTAAACGGTTTTAAGTCCAGTGAAAACAAAAGTGAACGAATAAATGGTTTGGAAAAGATTTGCAAAAAAAAAAATATTACATTTTGGGGAAATGCAGGTGAATGGGGGTAAAAGATCAGGTAAAAAAAATAAACGAAAATTTTAAAAAAAGAAATAAAATGTGACCATAATTTAAATCTGATACAAAAAATTTACGTGGAAAATGATACATGGTGAGGTTCGTAAGTCACTAAACGCAGCTACGGAGCGACCATTAAAGGGAAAGTCCCACTTTGGATGAAGGTGGTTGTAGGAGGAGGAGCATGAAAAATTGGGAAAGCCATGGAAATTGCAATTTGATTTGAGTTCACCAATCGATAAATAAAATGTTTAGAATAAATGGATTTAGAGGAAAATGCAGCCGATAGGTGCCATTTTACTGATAGTTTGTAGCGCCCTCTACTGGATAACAGCCATCAACTCTCATGAAACACGTAGACATGCATGTTCTAGAGGGCGCCACCAACTGTCAGTGTCTGCTGAAATCTATGGAAAAATGGCGCCTAACATGTATATAACTCTTCAATATGGAAACTTTACTGCAATTAGCTTATCTGAAAATTTGTTGTCGAACTGAAAGATTTTTTTCATAGTTTAACAATTTTTTTGTAAAAATAATAACGAAATTTTAAAAAAAATCTTCTTGAATTTTTTTTAATTAACTAAGTCTAAAAATACTACTTACCTATCTGCACAAAATTTAACATGTTATTGGGTGGATTGCTCAAGTCTGGAATAGTGATTTAAGCTGGGAATAAATTTCAAAATAACATAATTTCAAAGTTTATTCCCAGCTTAAATCACTATTCCAGACTTGAGCAATTTATCCATAGGAAACAAACTTTTTTAGGCCCAGCTTATCTAATTTTTCTGTAAGTATAATGAAAATATTAAACCTGAAAATGTTGGGTTTTTTTAAATAAAGCCTTTTTCTTCAATATTTTCAGTAGAATTATTATTTGAAAATCTTGACTTTTCCAAATTGGAAGGGCAGCGTCATTTTACCATATTATGTGGATATTACTAGCGTCATCTAGTAGTTGCGTTTCTTTAATTTAAACCATTGACAGTGTTTCTATTTTGGCATCACTTTTTCTCTACGGAATATTTATTTGTGATGCATCGTACAAATGTCACAACTTGAATATTATTTACCCTTGACCTTACGGGTGACCTATAATTCACCACCAAAATTGAATGGTAGTACTCAACTTAATCCAATGGTGGCGCCACTAATATCTGCAAAAATGGCTATTTTTGATGAAACTTATTTTTCTGCCAAAAATCATACTGTTTCCAGATAACTGATTATTGATTTGTAAGTCCAATTAACATTTAAATTTCATTGCCTTTTGTCGATATATCTTGCCGCCATTTTAAAAATAACTTGTGGCAAGTTGAAAATTTCCCCTTTAATTTAAACAAAAACAACCACATGCATATATTAATACCAATGCTTTTAGTGCATGAATTTTAAGTAGTAAACTTTTTCCACGCCTTTTTTACGAGTGTATATTATTCATTTAAACTGATAAGGGTTAGTTTAGAGATAACACTTTTTGGTACACTTTTCATCCTAGTATACAATACTCAAATGTGTAAGATTGTAGTCAGTATCTACAAAATATTTATGAAGTTAACATCAGTAAGAGAAGTTGATGTCGAATTATTATTTGATGTAAGCATATACTTATCATATTTTCATTTCTATATCCAAATGTAAGCAAAAGTTTGAAACTAGCTTTTTAACTAATTATATCTCAATTATAAAATTGTTTTCGCAATTAAGAAAACTAGTTAATTTTTATGCTTAAACCAATTTTTTCTTGATAAAATTTGTGCTTGTGTAATTTTTCATAGTACGTTTACATAATAATTTGATCAATGTGCTTGGAGAATCTTTAGCAATTAATAAAAATTAATTTTTAATTTTATTTTCAAGTAATTACAAAATATATTTTGTTTTTTTGAAATATTACATAAACACTAAATAACGCTTAATCAGCCATAAACCCTGGCACGTAGTTAGCCTACCAACAACTATTGTAGACTGTTAGTAAATTCATGTAACTTTTTATTAAAAAATCTTGATATAAATTTGAAAAAAAATATCCCATTTATGTGATTTTTTTTTTTGACAAAATAACTCGTGATTTTTTTTTATAAAATAACTCATGATTTTTGTCCACCCTGTGTAATAATAAGATCTATGCCATGCCTACCCGGTATCTATTATTATTATTATTAGATAGTTTGGGAATTTTCGTATAAAATAATGAGGTGCTTGCAAATTTGCTTATTTTACGGTGGCTCATGAAGACAGCGCATTCAAACTAATATTCGTATTTACAGAAATAATTTTGGAAGATTTTTAGAAAATTTTTCAGCTATTTGTTAATATTTGCTAAATATTTATACATGCCTAAAAACAAATTGATTTTAATGCAATTTTTACGATTTTTTTTTCCAGAATCTGCATTTTCATTTGACGAAAAATAAATGGCATCCTCATCGACTCGTCGGTTGAGAATGAGGGATTGGTTATTCCAAATGTTGGAAAATAATAATATTCACGGAATTTGCTGGGAAGATCGATCCGAACTTATTTTCAAAATCGATTGGAAACACGGCTCAAGACACGGATACACTTACGAAAAAGATGCTCTGGTTTTCAGAAAATGGGCGGAATACACTGGTGAATATTTCAAAACTGTTTAATTTTTTTTTAAATTTGTTAGTATACATTATACTGTAGCCATAATGGACCTTCGAGAAAAACAAATTCTACGGTGGCTCTCAGTTAGAATTATCCTCCGAAAGTACTGAATTTTGTTACGGCTTAATGCTTTTCAAGTATTCCGAACTATGAGCCACCGTAGAAACTGAATTTTCCATGGTTTGTATGACTATTGGCTGTATCATTTGAGGTATTTGTTATGGTGCTTAAAATTTTGAACATTTTGTTATTTTTTTCCAGGAAAAAAATAACATGACTAACTAGTTTAATCATGTTATCTAAGTTTTTTTTATTAATCAACTTACTTGGTTAAGGAATTTACCTAACTCGATTAACAGCCAGCCATACTAATTTAATCGTGCTAGCTAACTCGGTTACTAATTTTGTTCGTTTAACCGAGCTAGCTAGCTTGGTTAAACTAATAAGGTTGTTAATCGAGTTAGCTAACTCAAGTGGTGAAATCAGTATGGTTGTTAATCAACTTGATTAATCGAGTCGAGTTAGACAATTTGGTTAATAGGAATCAAGCTATAAATTTTAGGGAAGGGGACGCTCCCTTCCCCCGAAGAAGGTTGTTAATCGAGTTAACTTACTCAATTAACCTGATCAATTGATTAAAAAGTAATCAAGTTCCTTCCATACTACTTTATTTGAGCTAGTTATTAGTAGTTAAATCGGTTACTAATTTTGCTCATTTAACCAAGTTAGATAACTGGGTGAAATGAGTATAGTTAATCAACTTCATTAATCGGGTTAGAAAACTTAGTTAAAGGAATCAAGTTATAAATTTAAGGAAAGGGACGCTCCCTCCCCCCTGAAGAAGGTTGTTAATCGAGTTAACTAACTCGAATAACCTGGTAAGTTTATAAAAAAATGTAATCAAGTACCATACAAATTTAATCGAGCTAGCTGAAAACCTGGCAGACTTGGTTACTAACTTTGTTCATTTAACAGAGCTAGCTAAATTGGTTTAACTAATAATGTTGTTAATCGAGTTAGCTAACTTGGTGAAAAAATGAGTATGGTTGTTAATCAACTTGAATAATCGAGTTAGACAACTTAGGAATCAAGCTAGAAATTGTAGGGAACAGGACACTTCCCCCCCCCCCCCTTCCCTCCCCCAAGAAGGCTGTTAATCGAGTTAACTAACTCAGTTAACCTGGTAAGGTGATTAAAAAAGTTAGCTACCCGATAATTTTATTTGAGTTGGCCCAAGTTAACTTCCTGAAAAATAGCACCCAAATGGGCACCGTAAAAAATACCTCCAAAGTTATTTTCTCATGTAAAAAATGGTCCTCACTGTATAAATTAGGTCTTAATTATTGTTATTGTTTTCTTTTAAAATAAGGGAAATTAAGACTGGCAACAGGTCCAGATCCAAAACGATGGAAGGCCAACTTCAGATGCGCTTTAAACAGTTTAAGAAACATCAAGAAAATTGATTCAAAACAATACAAAGGAGCGGAAGCATTTAGACGATATCAATTTATAATGGAAATTAACAACAAAAACAACATTCGTAATAGACAAAAAACTAAAATGGAGAAGGAAAAGATTCCTCTTGAAACAGGTAAGAATGCCATTGTTTACACGAGGCAGATAATATTTTTTTTTTCCCAGGAATTTCACGGGCATACGTGACAGTTTGAACAAATAAATTTGCCTAAACTATTTTATTATTAAATTATCATCAGGAAAGTGAGTAAATAAAATAAAAACCTAATCTATTAACCTTGACTCGGATTGGACAATTTCTGTCTGCACTTCTAAATTGATTAACATTGAATTTGGCTGGTTTTCCTCGAAATCGATATTATTTATGATCTTTTTGAGATAAAAATACCACCAGTATTATACTGTTCATTCGAATAGATTATGATAGTACTTTCTCGACAGCCCTCGATGATAAACTCTTATTGGCTTAAAGGGGAATTAAGTCTCACTGAATGACAAATAAATGCTGTTTTTAAATTGTAGGTAATGGAACCGGGTATTAGTTCGGGATGAAATTAATGTCATAATCTTGAGTTAATTTACTCAGGTAACAGAGAATGTTAAAGGGAAAGTCCCACTTTGAAGGAAGGTGGTTGTAGGAAAAAGAGCATGAAAAATTATAAAATTCATAGAAATTACAATTTGATTTGAGCCCACAGATCAATAAATAAAATGTCCCGAATACATGGATTTGGATGAAAATAGAAATCCCAAATAGGGACCATTTTACTGACTGTGTGTAGCGCCCTCTACTAGATAAAAGGCATCAGATCTCATTGGAACACATAGACAAGCACGTCCTAGAGGGCGCCACCCACTTTCAGTGTCTGTTGAAATCTATGCAAAATTGGAGCCTCGTGTATTTGACAGGCGTTGTAATTTCTTCAACATGGAAACCGCTGCAATTATACATTCACATCTAGTAAACACGAACAACTTAAATATCACTTGTTGCAAAGTGGGACTTTCCCTTTAATGATGCCTGCATATTAACTCAATTAGGGATAGTGGTGAAAGCAGCAAATCCGAGAAAACTTTAGTTAAATAACTTAAATTCTTACTCATAAGAGTCGTAACGTGGTTATTAACTAAAATTGCTAAAGTGAAATTTCACCTCGTAGCAATATTCATGTCAAAATTTAGGCAAGTTAAAGTAGGTAAAGCTAGAATTGAAGTTACAATTTAAATGGAATTTATCATGAAGTTCTCTATTGCTGAAAAATGCTTTTTTACTAAACGACGCCATATTGCCCACTATTGCTGCATGGCGAGCAAATGTGGAACTATTCATCATTGCTTTGTAGCCACATGCATGAGCCACGAGGCTTGCACATGTAGAATTAAGCCAGTTGATAGAGAGTATGTTGTATGCACATGAAAGTCTCGTACCTTAATCCCGAGTGATTTTTAGACCTTACATATAACTCCCCTTTTTCCTTGTACCAATATCAATTTATTACCGTATTGTCATTAAAATATATATTTGCAATTGTGACCGAGGAGGAAGTAAATGAGGAAAAAAAAGGACCAATCAATCAATATCAATATTTATCGGTGATAAAAATAAATATTGGTTATCAGTACGACCTTTTACATGTACGGGGAAGTTTTTTTTTAATATGTGGAAATTGCACTCGTATAATAATAACAATATCAGCAGTAATCCATAAATTCCAACTTAGAAAAAGTTCCCACAGGAGTCAAGACTAAACATTTACATAATATATCTCGTTCCATTTTTATTCAAATAAATTTATCTTTCTTTAATCGTTTTTCCTATTATAATTGGTTGAATTTTTTTTTTTTTTTTGCAGCAAAGTGTAGCGCTACAGAAAATGAACCTTTTACCTGTAATGGCGTGCAGATTAAACAAGAAGCAATGGATGATACTCAAGTTGATGCTGAAATTAAAGTAAATAGAATGTTAATTAAGCCTAATAATTCGTCGTTACAACAGGCCTACTTCTTACACTTTCCAAAATGGGGCTCATTGCACGTGCATGTTTCAATATCCCAGATGCAATTGGCACGTGCACTGCATTGCATTTTGGAATGAAGGTTCCGTCTAGGTTTCAGTATAGATTGCAGTTTATTCAGTCTAGATTGTAGTTAATTCAGTCTAGATTGCAGTTCTTTTCTGTAGTAAAATTGCAATAAAACTGTGGGACGACTTCAGAATTCCCAGTTTTATGAAACTAAGTGCAGTAAAAGAACACTGTTTTTTTATTGTTTCTTTATTTGAATACAATTTTACTGCTGATTGTTTTATAAAACTGGAAATTCAATAGTCATACTGCGGTTTTATTTGAAGTTTTAATGCAGAAAAGTTTCGTTTTTTGTCACTGGGCTGGAATAATTAATGATATATGCGGTAAATACATTTGAAGAGCTGAGATCAAAAACCACAGGAGTCCATTTTTTGCCGAAAATAAGCTATTTATAGAAAATAAAATTGTTGCAAAAGTATTGTTCTATCCACTAAATCAATAAACAATTGAGGTAAGATAGGCAGTCTGAAGATAGGAAAAAGTTGCCCATTTTGACCACTGAAGATGAAAAATGCCATAATTTTTGTGCAAAATTTTGATATTGAGTACCCAAATTTGGGTTAAGGTGGACTAAAAACAAATAGATTTCATTCGAGGTAATCAAAATATGAAGGTGCATTCCAAAGTGCAAGTTTCTATCTATTTTAATGCAAAGACATTTTAAAACAAGAATTCTGGACTCATGTGGTTTTTGATCTCAGCTCTTCATTTATAACTTATTAGAGTATAATTAAATTTCTTAATTTACTCATAATATTGTCGGTTTACAAATTTTAAGAACTAAGCAGTTTTCATTTTTAATTCATGGTTGTAACTTGTAATCGACAATGTTAGAGCTGCTAAATTGCCACTTTTAGAATTCAGTTGTGAATTAATCCAGCAAAAATGAGAAGGAACCATGGCGTTTGTAAGGGAAAGGGTTTAATCATCTCCCCAACCCTCTTCTTTCTGAAAGCCTTGTAATTGTGGTTCCGCCCCTGCCTTAATTTTCAAAGATAATCAGTAAGAAGTGCAAGGCCGTCTTTTCAGAATTTCTCAGGGGGGGGGGGGGGATGGGGGTGGGGGGAGAACCAACAATGGGAAAAATTCGCTCGAGCAACCAAATAAGTGGAAATAACTCAATTTTACATACATTTTATACGGGCCGGGGGAGGGCCACCGCCCCCCCCCTCCCCTGCCCCCCCAAAATGATGGGCCTGAAGAAGTGCAGATTGTGCTTATCTCTGATATAATTTTAAATATTATCACAGCTTGTGCATTGTATGCATTTTTCTTACATTTCCAATTAAAATAGTATCGTTGATGAAGCCTTATATTTGGTTATATAGACCGAGGCGTCAAAGAAAACCGAGACTCGTTCCTATTCAAGAACAGAGATTAATTCGTTTAGATTTTTTATAAGCTTAAATTGGCTTGAATGGAAGCAGCGGCTTGAAAAATATTGTCGAGTTTAGTGAATGTAATTTTTCAAATGAAATAATTTTCAGTGACATTTAGTTGTTTACGAAGTCATCCTATCTTCTCCCTCTTGTTAACGAGAATGGCTTTATTTTGTAATAAGTTGTAGTCAGTGTGAAATTAATCTTATAATATTTTCTGTTTTTTATTTTTCGTACTATTTTTTAGAGTGAAGAGACGTTTCAGTGTGCTTTTCGCAACTCGTATTGCTATCCACTGGATCAAGAAAACCATCTGACTCCGCCTAATTCACCGGAGACAAAATTTTTGACCAGTGAGTTCAGTTCTTTCCATTCATTTTTATTCTCGGCATGAACAACGCTCGCCACCTTGGAAAATGCAGCATTCCTTAAGCATGGGTTAATGTTGTGCCTAATGATTGAATGAACATTTTTTTTTCCAGTAACTGAAAAGACGAGGCCTGTCAAAATAGAATGTAATCCTTGCGATTTGAGCACCTGGTGCAGTCATTCCACATTTGGTACTTCGCTGAGTCCGCCGTTAACACCTCCAGAGCAACTGCTACCTGATTTGGAAATGTGCATTGAAAATTTGTCCCGTGAGTATTGTTTCGAGTATATTAAGATTCTGGTGGGATCCATGGGAAAAAATTACTGAAGTTACTGCACTCCAGATTGCAATTTTATTCAGATTGCGAGAAAATTAACTGCAGTCGTCGCTGCTGTTTTGGATTCTGCATGTTTTATGAAGCAAAGTTAAAGTAAAAGTGCATTGGACTGCTTTTCATAAAATAAAAATTCTGTCTGAATTTCTATTTTATTTTTTTTATTTATTTATTTATTTATATTTTGTTTTGGTTTTTTTGAAGCAATTTTGCTGCAAATTGATTTACGATTCTTCAGAAATTTAAAAATCAGACTGCAAACAAATATAATACAGAAAAAATCCAAGCTTTGAATAAAAGCATAAGGTGACCACTTTCTTGAACTTAAATTACTTAATACAGAGCTTAATATTGAATGCATACCAGTTTGCAGCTCTAGTCTGCTGTAAAAATTACAGGCTGCAAGCTGAATTCAAGTTGTTTTATTTGTGAAATCTACTCTAGAATTACATTCCAATGCATTCAGATAGAAATTCAGGAAAATTTGTTTTTTGAGTTGCATTTTTACTGTAAATTTCCTAATATTTGTAAAATCCAAAAAGCAGCTTGCAAACTTCAAAGGGAAAGCATAACTTGTTAGGAAAACTAGTATGAGAAATTCAATTGTTATGTGATGCAAGATTACCATGAATAAAAGAAAAACGATTGTCCCATTACTAGCAAATGGCACTAAAATTTTCTGAGATTTTGGTTTTTGATTCATGCAAGTATTCCTGAGATTAGGCAATATGGCACTGCCTCTGCTTTATATGAAAATTGTGATTTCTCATTAATGTCAATGATGTTTAATTCCTATATATTATTATTTTAAGACTACGTTTCGTTGCAATGCCTAGCATTTAAAAACTCGTAACGAAGTGGGACTTTCCCTTTAAGAGTCGAAATTTAAACTTGCATCCCTGCAAAAGATCTGCCCGTAAATAATGTAACCCGTTTTTTTTTTTTATCATTTTTCAGCTGCTGATGTGAATCGATTTGGCAATTCTTGCTTGGACGAATTTGACGAGTTCGCTAATTGCGAAGATGCTCAGATTTGAATTGGAAAAAGAAAATACACAATGGTTTGAATCCATGGGAACACGCTTGAACCCAATTCTTCAACGTGGGTATATTTTTTGGAATTATTTTACGTGTTTTTCCTATTTTGCATGACTCGATCCTCTTCTTTTTAAAAGAAGAGTGTGTGAATTGAATTGAAGTGCAGGGGCGGATACGCGCTGTGGTGGCGGCCCGGGAGACCATCCGTTCAAGGGCGCTGTATACGTGCCGCTTCCTAACGCCCAGCGGCCCGACCGGACAAACGAGGCTGGTCGGCCCTTCGGAAATATTCCCACTTTTCCGATAAGGCGTATCCGCCCGGTGCAAGGATTAGGCAGCTTTGGATCATGAAGTTCTAAAGATTTGCAATCTTTACTGCAGGGAGTTTCAGTATTTCATTCTCGCTCATAACTCACTTCCAATATATACTTTTATACTAAATGACAAGTTGGTATATATGGGGCCATCCACGTAATACGTAACACCAAAAGGATCGGTAGTACTAATTTTTTTTTTTTTAATACATTTATTATTTTTTTTCAATGCATTATTGCATAGAAGGCAAGTGAAACCAAAATTGAAGGATTCCAAACAATGGTGAATATTTCTCCCTTTAATAATAGATGGCGCTACTTTTTTCTGAGATTTTACGATTCAAGTTATTCCTGAGATCAGGAAATATGGCGCTGCCCATGGTTCATATAATAATTTTGATTTCTCATTAATGTTATAGTTTAAGTCCAATATTATTGGGTTTTTTTCAAAGTTTTGCTTTAATGCCTAGCATTTAAAAATCTTTTGTCATTAAGTGAGAATTCCCTTTTTAAATAAAGATGACATTTAAATGGATAAACTAATGACTTTCCAGGTCCGTATAAATGTTATAATGTCATTTTTTGCCTAGATTTTTTGATATAAAATTTTGCATTTTTTATTTCTGATTTTTTTTTTAGGAAAAAGAAAGGGGGAAGGGGCAAGAGCAATGCCATATAATTAGGGGATTAGAGGAATCTTGTAAATGGTTTTACGTAATATGTGGATAGTCCTTTTTTTGGAAAGTGAATATGGGACCATACTGGTTCAACATAAATACGATAGTGCCAAAATAAAGCAGCACAACCGTTAACGGTTAAAGTTTTGGCTTTTAGCTTTGGTCATCGTCGTAGAATACTAAAAGTTGTTTTTTGTTGTTGTTTTAAAATTTTTTCTTAAAATATTGGAATAGATATTTTATCATTGTTGTTTGTTAACGATATTGTTATTTTTGGAAGAGAAACATGCCTGAATAAGGTGCATAAATTTTATCAAATAATCTTTATACAACCAGTATTTTTTTTAAAAAAAATATTAGTAAACCCTAAGGAATCTGTTCATTTTTTAAAAAAATGATAAAGTAATGCTAATTTCCAAAGAATTTTTTGTGCAATAAGGATTTTTTTTTAATGGCAAGTGGAGAAATGAATATTTAAGAAAAAAGCTCATTTTTCTTGAAATTTTTTTAAAGAAAATTTGAGAATCACTATCTTATAAAACACTAAATGTGTCATGCAGAAGGAATGAAGTTGGTCTAACCATTTATTTTAAATCTTGTGATAAAAAAATATTGAGCGACAAATGACAATTTTTTAGACAAACCCACACTATCTAGAAATGTTGGTTTAAACTATTATTTAGAGTTAAATAGCCATTTCCTATTAATCACTATGTAATTCTACCTCCTCATTTTACTTTACCAATTCTGAATTAAGTAGGTTTCTCTATGAAAACATTAGACATAGTTAGATTACAGAATTTTAGGGAGTTAACGAAATTTCGTGTAAGACGTTTTTGCTATTTTTAAGTGCAAAATTATATGCTTGACACTCTAAAGTGGCCGAAGCAGTAAATATATGTTTTCGCACATTTTCGTATTTGATTTAAATTTCACTAACTCCCTATTACGACAAATTAACTTAAATTATTATTGCATGTATTATTAAATTTATTTTTTAAATTTGCAAGTTTTCAGGTTGTTATAAGCTTTGAGCATGTACATTTTGCATTTGTTTATTTTATTCTTTATATTCTTGTGATAGATTTCAATGTATTCTTTAAAGGGACAGTCTCACTTTGAAACAAGTTAATTTCAAACAGTACACGCTTACTAGATACGAATGGCTGTGCCAATAATAATTGCAGCAAAGTTTTCATTTGGAAGAAATCACGACATTTCCAAAATGCACAGTAG
>JAQIXP010002675.1:0-14584 GCA_034700285.1 Proteroiulus fuscus
CCAAATTTCCCTTTATTGTTTTGAATGTATTGTTTGAATTTTTGACCTAAATGCCACAATTGAGTGTTAATACATTAAAAAATTTCCATTTTAAGATTATTGAGAAAATGAGAGGACAACTGGCTGACCATCTATATATGTACGACATGGAACTTATCAATTCGGCTATTCCCTAATTGATGAAGGTCAATAGAAATCCAGGTAATTATTCCCATTGTAGTAGTGAATGCCAGGTTATCATCTATAGTTGTCATTTATGCAATTTGTAATCAAAATGTTAGATAACATGCAAATTATTCAAGCCATTGTTTGTGCCCGATAAATATTCAAAAGTTGCCAAGCTCACATAAAAGAATTCACCAATATAATCAGCCCAAAAGCCGAAAACAGCGAGTTTCATGCTAATGAAAGCGCTTTGCTAAGAAAGTTTATTTTGTTTTAATCCATCGGCGGTTCACCGCCACATCTTTCGATGTGCACTTCTTTTGTTTTAATTGGAATGTGCAGTTTCTGGTAGACTTGCACCAACCATTATAACAAAGGAGGAGGACAAAATGGTATATTCAACTTGAAAAGCATAAATAGTACACAGGAAATCTTTGAAAGTGCTTGTTTGGTAGGCCTACGTGTACCACCTAAAGTTGCAAAGTACCAAAATCATTCGTCCCTTGTGTTTGATCTTAGGCGGCAAGATTACTTTTGTCAGAGAGGGTGAATCCGATATCATCACCGTAGACGATTATATAACGTTTCATTGACCAGAGACCAAATTAATTATGGTATGCCATGGATTTTCAACCATTTTTAAAGTTCCTGATTAATATATGAATCTTTGTGTGACTGTTGTTATTTCATACTTTGTATTAGAAACTCAGTTAGCAGCTTGGAAGTCTGTTCAATTATAAAATCAGTCACCCCGGCTGCACCCAGTGGGATTCTGGAAGTCAAGAAGGACACATACTATGGGCCATCGTGGAATGAGACAATGTCCAGGAAGAAAACCGGGAGTTGGGCAGACATTGAGGCTGATTAGCTAACTAGCTTGACGCGAAAGCAGTATTCTTCAGTGAGCAATAAAGTACATGTAAGTCAACTTCTTGTAATAGTTTATTACTATTTAGTAACACTTAACTTACTTGTAATTAAAACAATATTAAAAGATAGTGCATTGTTGCACTTTAAATTATTTTTCTTCAAGTTTTATAAAAACAAAAGGGAGGGTGGGGGAGGGAAATGTCGAATGAATTCCTGCTACAATGCCATCTTACAATTTAGAGAATCAACGCTCGTTGAATGAACTGGGGATATGTGAAAAACAATAAACTCACACTTGTTTCAAAACATACCAGTTGATCTGGAAAGATTGTTCAAAGGTTCATTACTGTGGATGATTGCAAGCCCAGTGAAAAAATGATTGCATTCCATATTTTCACTTTAGGACTTTTGGCATTCAAAATTATAACATTTATTTGCTTACCTCCATATTTTCAATTCGTGTTGCCATCAGCTTGACTATGGCAGTAACCAATTCTCTTATTTTTTTAATGCCTTCCTGTCGACTTTCCAAAAACTCACGATAGATGTTCTTGCTGAAATGTCCAACATATTTATTATGCATAAATATAAAATACTTAATTATCTGCAGCTATTATTTTATGGAAAAGAAATGTATTAACCTGTGGTGATCTTTCGCTTGGTTTATTAACATATCTTTTCTTTCATTTTTCCAATGGGTAATTAAATCCATCTGCAACAAAATTAGAAGAAAAAAATAAGCTTATTAGTGTCAATAATATCTAAAAAAAAAAATCTGAATAACTTAATTAATTTTGTATCTTTAAAATTTTTACCTTTTCTGCCATAATTACTTCAATTTTTGAAGTAATTGAGGCCTTTTTTAATTGTGCCTCTGTCACGGTGGCATTCAAATTTAAAAGTTGTTCATTGAAATTCTAAGAGTAAAAAAAGTGACAACATAATAGAATTCTTTTCCAAAGCTAATTTTCCGTTTATCTTAGTATTGTAACTACTGTAGGCCTACCTTTAAGTTTTGTTTGGCTTCGTTATAGCCTGGAGCTAGGCAATGGTTTTTTTGTCGAGAAATTGCTCCACGGCTTACTCTGGAACTGTTCACCGTTTTTGCTCCATTTATAATGGTGATCGAATACTGTTTAGAAAAAACATTGTAATTGATGGAAAGCCAATAACTGACTATCATGATATCACTTTTTAAAAAAAAATGGGTATTATTGAACGTTTGGAGCCAGTGCTTTTCAGTGCAGCCATCCCCACAGGGGTAATGTGGAATGAATATAGATCAAAGGGCCCAGATCCCATTGGGGGATGGGCTTTAGCACAGGTCTAACCTAAGCTATAGTGAAGTGGTGTCTTCACTGTGCAGAAAAGCACTGGCACCTTTCTAGGGAGCCACAAAATCTTTGTATATTACTATATTAAAATAATCTTTAAAACAATAATCACGACTAATTATGCTATGCTAATTTCAAACCTAATTATGTGATGTAAAAAATAATTACCTTCTTGTTTGAAGAATAAAATTTAGAAATGGGTAAGCCTTTACATATTTCTTCAGCAAAAAAATTTGTCTCATTGCTCCCGATGGGAATCTCGTGTAGTTGGTACTTTGAGCAAAGGTAAACTACAATTGCCTCCGGGGCTTCAATAACGCTATTCAAATAAGTTTTGAATCCATAACATCTAAAAAAAGAAAAATAATTACAGCTTATTAGACTGAAACGATTTTGTATGTATGAAGGAATGGAAAATCGGTTACTGTAAGTCTTGGAGAAGGCAAGGTGGATTAAAAACAATGCCGCTGTTTGCCCGCGCCACAGCGGCTTTAATTGTATGTCCACCTGGGACCTTATGTAAGAAGAGTTGCATGTCTGCAGCTTCTTCGCAGACAAACAAAAACCAATCCAGGTAATCTATTTCATTATCCAAGAATTTAAAAAATTCTGGATCGGTCACATTTAGCTGGAGAATAGCAAATAAAAATTCATTAAAATCACAAACATAATGCAATACAAGCAAGTAGCCAGTGGAATATTTACTGTTAAAATTAAAGGCTCATGAATTTTGCCTTTAAATTGGCTATGATTGTTTCTTAGCCAAACAGTTGCATCGTAGACCAATTTCTTCTTTTTTTTAAGAAGTTGCAACAGTTGGTTGTCTAAGGACTTTGTTTTCACCTCCGCCTCAGCAACTATGGGATAGACATGTACTTTTATCAAATGCAAAAAAAACCTGATTACAATTTAACTTATTTGGCTGTGCAATAATATCGCTAAAATAAAATTGAGATGACAGTAAAATTTAAAAAAACAGTTAATTTTAGACGAGTTGTTATAATAATAAACATGATTATACATGTCAATTCTTAAAATTATTCTGGATAAATTTAGTTTCATGAAAGTTTTATGTTAATTATTTTACTAGGGAAAATTGTGAATCGTAGAAAGATTTTTCCCATGCACATCAATTTGAATTTCCAAACGTTTCCATCTTTTTGCAAACTTGATTTCTGTATTTATTTCAGGCTATCAGACATGTTTGGGAAAGAGGCCAAAAATGATGATTTGCATCACCAGGATCGACATTGATGAAAACTCCAATCATGCACCAAAGCTGCATCAAGTTTCCAGGCGTGAATCTTCAGCATCAACTTCAGCATTGTGAGTATTGAAACTCAATATACACAATACTAAAATTAGGATATATCTTATTAGTTCATATAATCATACCAACCATTAATTTCTTCGATAACATTTTCTATCTCAAAATTGGCTGCATTTTCTACTGCCAATTGTTCGTCCAATTGGGCCTTATCTTTAGCCAAAGCACTTGTTAACAAGCCGATGTGCTTTTTAATCTAACATTAAATGGAATAAAATTTTCATTTATGTAATAAGATATTATGGTGTACATTCAATATGCTTATAGACACACCACTCACAAAATTTTGTTACCAAATGTGGTTAATTTGCACATACACAATCTAGAAATTCCAGTGTAATTGCCACGTGCATTAATTGGGCCCCACTTTTAAACATAAATATTGTGATGATAGCATGCACAGGTGTAAGTGACTTACATAGTTTATTCTTTCTTGACTTTTTTCGGCCTGCTCTTCAAAAAAGTGACACTGCTCGAGCCTAATTAAATATTAATTTATTAAAAACTAAAATTAGCTCATAATTCTTATAAGTTAATAAACATTGACGTAATTCTAAACTACTTGAAAAGTCTTTGCTCTGGACTAAGTTCCTTGAAATTATAAACGTCCTTCAAGTCATTAAGAAGCTGAATTAGAAAGGACATTAAATTTAGCATTTTTAATTTCAGGTTTGTTGGTAATTGTTACAATGATAACAGTTAGCCTACCTTTTCGAACTTTTTTTCATTTTCTTTTAACATGAGCATGGGTTGTCCCAATGTCTGGCAATGCTGCCTCAAGCCACTAACCTAAAATAGGAAAAAATAGGAAATTTGTTTCAAGTGAATCTTTGTTTCAGTTAACTATGCACTGTCTTGAATACATTTTTGTTCCAACATGGGGCTCTAAGCATGTGCCAATTACATTTGATTTGTAGGAATACAGTATGCACTTGCATTGAGCATAATTTTTGAAATGGGTATTTCTTTAGGAAAGTGCAGCTTTAACAACAAAAATATTTCTTTCTTGTATTTGTCGTCACTAATTTCAAAGATACTAAATTTTTTACCTAATAAAAAGGCAAAGTATGAGCAAGGATGTATGGGTCTGCTTAATCCCTTATAACTTCCTTACCAATAGTTTTTTTTTCTGGGAAAGTCTCGGTTTGAAACAAGTTGTTTTTAAAATGAAAATTAAAATGTGTCTGAAGACATAAAAATTGAAATTTGAATTGGTTTCAATGTGAAACTTTCCCTTATAAATTTACAATTACTATTTGGCAAAATGTCTTGTCAAATTATAAATTAATAGTTTAATTTTAACTTGAATTTCCACATTTTAGACTATGTAATCATCCACAAAATATTTGCATAAAAAATACCTTACCAGTACTTTTAATTGTTGATAAGCTTGCTCATGGTCAAAATCATGCACTGCGATTAACTTTTTAAGTTCCTTTAATTTCTCTTGAAGCTATTTAATAATAATAGAAATTAATAACAATGAGTTTGTAAAAATTTTCAAAATAATTATTTTCATAGTCCATTGCAATTTAATTTTTACTGAAAAAACTTGGCAAATAATGTAGTCGGATTATGGTTGTAATTATGGCTATACCCACGCTTATTGATTTTAACAGTTATAATAAAGTAAGCTATTTTAAAAATAAACCACCATTGCACTATAACAGGGATTCTCACAAATGTTATCCCAATCTCCACTGAAGTAGCTTGTATAAGGTGTCTATATAATATATATTTTCCATAAAATGTTTTCAATTTTTAGGCTAAAAACAAGCATGCATGCAACCTTAAGGTTGGTAAGACCCCCATCTTAACTCAAATCATTATTAAACTGTACTGGACTAAGACTAAGCCAAACTCAGTCTTTAGGTAAACAATGCACTATTGAAGTCAATTGGGAGCAGTAATTAAAAATAGAAATATTGTAGAATAATTTTTAAACGGCGTTATACACAGCTTTAGTTCCCATTTTTTAAGGTTTCTTTACTTACATCAAGCCTTACTAATCTCAGCTTTAGCCTTCCTTCTTCCACATTATCGTTTTTTCTTTTTTCTTGATTATTCATTTTTGTCAACGAACTGTTGAATGTGCAGGGAAAAAGCAAAGATGGACACCAATTTGGCGCCAAATGCTGGCGCTACCATCACTACTAGAGATCAGTGATGTCAGATTTGGCGCCAAATGCAGATGCCCGTCACCATGGCAACCATAGAGTTTACTATGGAATAATGGAAGGCAATTGGGTTTATTCACTTCATACTCAGGTATTCAAATTAGGCATAAAGTTATGGCTTACACCACCACCTCCAAAATCATGCCTCCACCGATTAAGCTAATGTATGCACAGTGTAATACTTTATTTAATAAAGAATACAATAAATAAATAATAAAAAAATTATTTTTTATAAGCTACTGCATACTGGGTTAATAACTGGTATTGCATGTACAGGCATTTCTTGTTGTATTGTATGGAAGCAGATGCAATATTTACCATGTGAAAAATGCTCTATAGCACCCAATAAGCTTTTTTATTAATTTAGAAAATTTTATACCTACCAGTATTTGCTTGCTGAAAAAAATTAAAATATATTAAAGATGGCAAATTATTTATCAATATATATTTTGAAAAATATATATTTTAATTTTAAATTACTTGGTTTTGATGAAAAAAGCAAATAAATTTGAATAAAATAGGTTTTGTTAAAAATTCTTTAGCTAAACAATATTTTTATATTTCAACGTTTATTATACACCTTGGTAAAGCAAGAAATTTATTTAGTAAACTATTTTAATGTATTCATTGAGTAGTGTGACACCGTATATGACCCCCCACCTACCATGCTTTCATAAATACCAAAGCATTAAATCAATAGCAGCAATTGGTTAAATACAATAATTTTATTCATAAAACCAAAAACATCAGATATTCTGTCCATTTTACATTTAATTAGTTTTTTCATAAAATTGAGCAATAGGACCAAATACTGGACGAGTTTTTAATTTCGATAGGAATGTAGGTACGCTCGTAGCGACCGCTCGAAGAATCGGAATCTTCTTCGGTGTCCCCTTCGCTGCTTTCGTATTCTGACTGCTCCGCTTCCTTATTATAATAGGGAATGTATAGCGTTTTCAAGAGCAGCTCTCCTTTATAATTAGACCTAAATAGGAATTAAAAACGAAGTTGATTCACCTCATTCCTCAAAAAAATGTAGCTCAAACTTTATAACACAAATATTACTTTCGCCCGCTTTGAGGTGCCTGCAAAATATCCCAAACTTTCAATTCTGTTCCTCCGGTAATGATCCTCAGACTTCCACCTCCATTAGAAGTGTGAGCCATGCAGCAAATTCTACCCGTTTGCCCATCGTCCATCGAACACAGGTATTGACCTTGTGGATAAAGACGGACTAAAAAAGAAAAGTCAAATTTGCATTTTTCATCTTTCAATAATGGTTAGTCCTTATTTGAAATTTAATTCGAGATCCCAACCATTCAAATATCCTTTGGCTTCATCGAGATTGTAACTGGACGTTATCAACTCTTGACCGGTGCAAGCTATCCCGTCAGTTGAACCCCATTCACAAAGGTGATTCACAAATTTCTTGACCTCACCTAAAATATAAATTTCTTAATTTGCATTATCAGTAGTTGAAGTCGACTTATCTTTTTTTTTAAACTTAACCATTCTTCCAGTTAAATGCTTTGACATTTGGCCCTTCGTCCCCAAAATAAACCCAGTCTTCATAAACTTCCAGACCCTGAACAGTCCTTAAGATTATCTCGGTGCCTCCTGGCAACACCAGGTCATCCATTGAGAATTTCTTCGTTAGATCTCGATCTCGCACTTCCCATATTTTAATGATGCCATCCGAAGCTGCCGTGTATAAATTACTGCCAAATGCCTACAGTAAACAACAGATTAGGCTACTTTACTAAAACACAACTTACTGCCAAACCTACTTTTAACAAAAAATTTTTTTTTACTTTCATGCAGGTGTATGAATCGTCATAGGCCGTCAGGGAACGAAGCATAGTTCCGGACACTGCGTCCCATATTTGGAGTTTTCCCCCATCTGTGACATTCAGAACACACAACAGGTATTAGTCACGGTTTTTTTATTTTCAATTTTTACATTTATATTCAATTTATGTGTTGTTATTACATTCTGGTAATGGGGTAAAAAACTTTTGGGAGGAAACTGGGAGAATTAGGGAGATTTTATAGCATATTTCATTAATGTAGATGCTCAAATCCCATACTTTTCTCTAAATACTATAACTCGCCGTACCAGTTGCTGTTATGAAACATACTTCAGGCTGTATATAGGCTGCACAAGTTACAGTATTGAATGTGTAAATGGATTTCTTCAATTCGCCTGTAAAGTAACAAATAAACTGTCTGTATAAAACAATTCCACGTATCTTAACATTTTTATAAAATAATATTTCTTTTGATTTATTCATGAATTAAAATACAACAGTGAGCCTATAGTTAACACCCTGGAGCTGCTCATGTAGAAACTGGATTTCACATTTTCTGAAAATGTATTGAAACTGTCCCAAAGCTGGGGTTTTTTTTTCAAATGCTCCAATGTCTACTATGAGCCTCAACAAGTGCTAAACAAATTACATTAACATTATGGAAAGTTTTTCAGCCTTGCAGCCTTACCTGTAGTCACTGACCAAAGAATAATGGTGCTGTCGTTTGCGCCAGTGAGAGCCAATCGGTGGGAGCTTGCCAGTCCTAGATAACGACAAAGTTCGTCGCTATGCTCCTTGCACAGTAGGATCAAACAGGTGACGCTACCAGTGTGGCCTCGAAGACTGAAAACCTCTTTGTGGCTGTCGGAATTCCATACTTTCACGGTTGTGTCGCGGCTGAAAAATATGATCACAGAGAGCGCCTCACTTAATTGATCATAAGATTTATGAATGACAACGTTTACCAAAAACTGGATATATTCGTGGAATTACCTAGCTGTGACAACGAGATTTCCATCAGCGGCCACCGCAGATATAATGTCATTATGGCCTTCGAGGTTGTGAACCGTGAATTCCGAAGACCTCCAGATGAGCTCCAAGTTTGTGGCATTTTGGGCACCCGATGTGATCAGTTCTTTTTGTTGCAGCTTTTCTCGTGACGCTGCGCATTCCTCTTTTTTAATTCTTTTTGGGGAGGATGGCCGGGACGAATGCCGCGAGAGGGTATCCCCTTCTATGCTGTCATTCTCCCTAGAATTTTAAATGTGAATTATGAATGACCGACGTCCATCATTCTCAGAAATTGAGACTAGCCAAGATGTGCCTCACCGTGCTTCAATAGGCCTTTTCAACGCATCATCGTGTTCGGTTTTAATTGGGACTTCGCTATCTTGCGCCAATGCCACTTCAATAGATACTGGCGAATGAACTTCGGGTTCTACTCCGGCAATTAGAATGGCTGTTGGCATGACATCTTGGCTTTTTAAACGTGGCGGAAATTGTGAAAGAACGTGCTGAAGCCTTTCACGAAAATCTGACTTTTTGGATATCTAAAATCAGAGAAATGCTGTATAAGTTGGTGCAGATGGTGGTGCTGGGCACTGCCCTACTATATACTGGTCAACAGCTTGACCTCAGTTGACCCCACCAAAAAGATCTCATTCATTAATTTAATTATAATAGTATATGCCAAATTAGTCGATGACCCAAATAAATTCTTGTTGGTTTACCTTCAGAGCTTCTTCTTCATTTAATGGACGGCTCAATCTTTCCAAATTTTCGATCTGTCTTAGCTTTTTTCGCAATTTCCTTATATCAAGATAATCCCCTCGATCCTCCATGGCGATTATCTTTGGCTTTTGGCACCTTGAGTGTTACAGCCTGTCCATCCCTTCCAGTTGCTATGCAGCTGTAGACTACGCCTGTGCATTAGCTTGCTTATTATAGGTGGCGCTTCATGTGGTACAAGATCCCTTTGTACAAAATAGCAGAATCACCTAGACTTTGAGCTGAATGATAATTCCTATAGATTTACTTTCAATTTACAATATCGCATTTTTAATGCTATTTAGCATCAATACGAGTGTCACCTATCGGTCATCTTGTTGATAAGGTGTCAAAACAAGGTGTCAAAACTCACGGCTGGCCATTCATTTTGATGGGCTTGCATGATTGAAGTAATTCTTAAACTCTGGATTGATTTGCTTTGCATATTTCTTTGATCGTGACCAGGAATTTAATCCCGTTTTCTTTATGTAATTCAAGCTATAGGCATGTTTCCTTCGTCAAACATTGCCGAAGACATTCAAAACGGATCTTCAAGCCTTGGCCAAGAAAACCGCCAGAACAGGCCTCAAGGTAGACATCCTACTGGTCTCAAGGGTAAAGAAATTGGATTGTGGTATGCCCAAAGAGAAGGTTGGAACAATATACAAGGAACCTTTGCTCGTACTGAAATGCAGCGTGGACAGTTCAACCCCTGGAGAGTTAAAAGAAGTAATTTTTAAACTGGATTGATTTGCTTTGCATATATTTCTTTGATTGTGACCAGGAATTTAACCCCGTTAACGTTTTCTTTATGTAATTCAAGATATAGGCATGTTTCGTTCGTCAAACATTGCTGAAGACATTAAAGAAAGCCGCCAGAACAGGCCTCGAGGTAGACATCCTGCTGGTCTCAAGGGTAAAGAAATTGGATTGTGGTATGCCCGAAGAGGAAATTCTGGCAAAAAGAAGCCGGAGGTATTCCATTTAAAATTATACAGGTCAACAACGCCACACAGTTTTCATTTTTGTTGTGTATAGTGCCCCTAATTGATATGTCTCTGGATCAGATCCAGCAACTTGTATCCATGGACGTTTCAAAGACTAAGAAAATCGAAGATTTACTTTTAAATCTCAAGGAGGAACCTGCGGCTTTAGGTTCAACTAATCCATCATTACATGAGACTCCAATAAGCAGATTTACGAGTCAATATTTACAGCATATTAACGAGGTTAAAAGCATTAAAAAAGAAGAGGAGTCTCACGAAAATTACCCACTGGTTAAGGATAATGCGTTTGACAAGCGACTGTTAGATAAATGGAGGAATAAGAATTCACCTAAATATTCCCAAATGCAGGAATATAGAAAACAACTACCTGCCTACAGCAAATTAGAAGTAATGGTCGAACTCCTGACTAATCTGTTTAATTGTGTACTATCCCGTTAGAGCTTAGTTTTTAACAAGCTATTACATGTTAATTTTAGGAAATTTTGCACGCTGTTGAAAACAATCAAGCTGTTGTCGTTGTTGGAGAAACTGGCTGTGGGAAAACTACTCAAGTAGGCATACTCCTCTTTTCTTCAAGCAAATTTTAATTCTCAAATGCGTAAAAATGTATTATTGTGTTTAATATTCGAGCGTTCATTTGTTAGGTGCCACAATTTATTCTAGACAGCTATATTAAATCTGAGAGAGCCTCCCAATGTCACATAATATGTACCCAGCCTCGAAGAATTTCAGCTATTTCGGTTATTATTTAGCTTGCTTACTATTATTTACCTGCCCTTTAATTCATACTTTTAGTGTATTTGAGATCGTTAATCCTTGCTTTGAAAAATAGGTTGCTGAACGAATAGCCGAAGAAAGGGACGAAATATGTGGCAGAGAAACCATTGGTTATCATATACGATTAGAGAAGTAATTTCAATCTAAGTGGCTGAGTTTCCCTCTGACCTGTTTACTAATATGTTTTTTATTTTCAGCAAAATTCCTCCTGAGAAAGGCTCAATTATGTTTTGCACGACAGGGATGGTTCTCCGGTACCTGAACGGAGATCCGAATCTGTCAAAAGCTTCCCATCTCATTTTGGATGAAGTTCATGAACGAGACCTGCATACAGACTTCCTCATGACAATTGTGAAGGACTTACTTTGTAGGAGGCCTGATCTTAAGCTCATTCTGATGAGTGCCACTTTAAATGCTGAAAAATTTTCTAAATATTTTGGTATTTGTCTTTATGTTAATCAAAGTTTTTTTGTTTTCCATAAGCGTTTTTTATTTAGAGTTTAGATAATAATGCAACCTTTTTGAATTTTTTTTCCAGGCAATTGTCCAATGTTAAATATTCCAGGATATACGTACCCCGTTAAGGAATATTACTTGGAAGATGTTTTGCAAATGACAAAGTAAGCTCATTTGTTAGAGTTCTATTAGTTGTAATCTTTGGTAACTTATTCTAATGGACTAACTCATTTTCTTAAAATTTAGTTATAGTGTAGATTCAAACGTAAATATCAAGAAGCCAATCTGGCAACAGAGGGCACAACAAAGGAATAATCCGGAAGAATCTGCTGCCAGAAAGGAATACGAGCAACTGCGGGAACCATTTTTACGCAACATGATTGAACTTGGGTATATATATATATATATTGCATTTTGGGTATACTATAAAAAATTAATTTCTAAATTACATGTATTTTAATTTAACCTGGCATATTTTTTATCACAACAATAAGATGGAGGTTAAAATTGAAATATTATGTAAATTATAGATACTCTGCAAGAACAATTAGGTCTCTAAGGAACATTAATGAAGATGATATTGATCCTGAGCTAATGAAACATTTGATAAAATATATTTGCACTTCACAGCCAGTAAGTATAGAGAGAGAAATTTTGTTAAATCTGTATTGTATCATATTTTCTTGTTGAGAATTGAACCCAGGTTTCCCAAATACTAACTATTCTGAAAAAGGGAATGGAGAGGCAAAGAAGTAATTTTGAAATTACAATTTTTATAATCTAAGGAAGGAGCAATTTTGGTTTTTCTTCCTGGCTGGACCCACATAAGCAAGTTAAACACGCTGTTGACAGAGGATGCATTTTATTCTAGACGTATGGTTATGTTTTTCTTGTTGCTCATTTTGATTGGTAGTCTTGATCTTAATCATGATGTATCTTTTTATTTTCAGATAAGCATCTGATCATTCCTCTGCACTCTATGATGCCCACGATTAATCAACGGGAAGTGTTTGAACGCCCGCCAAAAGGTATCCGGAAAATAATCTTGGCCACCAATATTGCGGAAACCAGCATTACGATCAACGACGTTGTCTATGTTGTCGACTGTGGAAAAATTAAAATTACAAATTATGACGTAACCAAAAATATTGCCACTTTGAAACCACAGTGGGTGAGTTTGGCCAACGCCAAACAGCGAAGAGGCAGAGCTGGAAGGTAAGATTGACTTTAAAGGGAAAAGTCCCTCTTTATTGCAAGTTATTTATAAAATATAGAGAAATAGAAGTAATTATATTCATTAAAATGTATAATTTTAATCAAACTTAATTTAGAGATTCATAAATCATGAATTTTCTAAAAAAAAAAACGTTGACAGCTTCATTTTGCCAAGCAGTTGTGCATGACAAAAAAAATGTGCAACTAGTATTAGTTCTGCAACTATAGCATATCTGTTAAATTCTAAGCGAAGTGTTTTACAATTGTGAAATAAATATTAATTGACTTAATGGCTAACAGATGGTTTTAATAGTAGTAGGAATGACTAAAAATACCTTTGTAGTTTTAAACATTGCCTTTATTTTTAAAATAACTTGCAATAAACTGTAACTTCCCTTAAATTTATATATTTGCTTTTAACCATTCAAATCTATTCACTTTTGCTCATGCTTTTAATTTATGCTTGGCATATTGACAGAGTTCAGCCTGGCGTTTGCTTCCACCTGTATTCTAAAGTTAGAGAAAATATTCTTGATGCTTATCAGCTTCCTGAAATTCAAAGGACACACCTTGAGACATTGTGCCTACAGATCAAGGTCTATTTTATTTCCTTGGCAAATAAGCTTTTGAAATATTATTCTTCATATCCTTTATTTATTATTTTGGTCTGTGAATTCAGATGTTAAATCTTGGAAAGATTCAACAATTTCTCTATAAAACTATGGATCCACCCTTGGACCTTGCCATTGACACTGCAATCAATATGCTTAAGAAATTAGTAAGTGAATATTGTTAATCTGGAAATGCTGAAAATTCTAGTTACCAAATATTAATATTTTTGTGATTTCTTCAATAGAATGCCTTAGATGAGGAAGAAAATTTGACCCCATTGGGCTATCATCTTGCCAAATTACCCCTGGATCCTCAAACTGGAAAAATGATCTTATTCGGGGCAATTTTCGGTTGTTTGGACCCCATATTAACTGTGGCAGCCAGTCTCGATTTTAAAGATGCTTTCTATTGTCCTTTGGTACATATTCTCATTTTTGTTAAAATCTCTTTACCATAAAAATAATTGAAATTGCATGTGATATTAAAGAATTACTGATGAATGACCGTAACTTTGTGTTGTAGGGATTAGAAAAGCTAGTAGATGCCAGGAAAAAAGTGCTTGCCGAAGGATTTCATAGTGATCACATTATGCTCGTTAATGCCTATCAAGTCAGTATATGGGATCAATTTTCTTTATATATTGCCATTATTTTTTGAAATTTGGTGATTTATTTGTTTATTCTATTAATGCAGGGTTGGGAAGCTGCGAAACGATGTGGAAATGCTTTTAATTATTGCCGAGAAAATTTTTTGTCGAAAAATACGTTGCAGGTAGATAAAATTTGTAATTGTTTTGAAAGTATTGTTTGAATTTTTGGCCAAAATGCCATAGGTGAAGGAATTTTAATATATTTAAAAAAAAATTTTATTCTAGATGCTTGAAAAAATGCGAGGACAACTGGCCGAGCATCTGTGCGATGTGAAACTTATCAATTCGGCAAATCCCAAATCGATGGAGGCCAATAGAAATTCAGGTAATTATTGAATATTCCCATTGTAGTGGTGAAAGCGAATGTATTATCTATGCTAGGTCAACATTTATGCAATTTTTAATCAAAATGTTAGATAA